>JAFBJT010103982.1:0-14478 GCA_016785325.1 Chascanopsetta lugubris
ACTCCAATGTACAGTATGTGTGTATGTGTGAGGAGGACTCAACTGAACCAAGACAGTGTTGTGTTGTGGTGTGTGACTTTATTCTGCTCCTCGTGTGAGTTATGAAGAAGTAAAAAATACATTTAAGTGACAGAATAACGAGGGTGTGTGAGAGACTCAGGTTTGAGACCCGCGTTTGTGTTTCGGCTGCGAGAAAATGCATGAAAGCGAACAAGAGAGAAAAAGAGCCAAGAGTCATGTTTGTTATGTAGGATGTAAAACCATAAATCCACATCTAATTGGGCCTTATAGGGAGTCCTCAAGTCCTGCCGTCTCTCTCTGGGCTCAGTCTCAGCTGCTGCAGGCTTAGGTTCCATATGTCTCTCACAGAAGGAGAGACATATTCTTTATTCTGCCATGTTTTCTTTCTCCTGCTCTTCTCTGTTCTGTCCTGCCTCTGTCTGGTGTCCACTGACACAGGCACAGTGTGATGTAGCCTGACATGTTTAATCTGTGGCGTGCATGTTGGAACGGATGTGCATTCAAACCCAATGAAACAAACACATTGTCTGGTGGATAATTGTGGTGTGTGTTTCATAAAATATGTGTCTATACTAATTAACTGCAGGAAAAAACGGGTGCAAAAGTGTGAGAGTGCATTTAAATTGCTCAAGCTGCAGTTTACATTTCCATAATTTTGAATATTCTAGGACTTCTTCATTTGTCTGACTCAGTTGACGTGGAACACTCCTCTCCAAGTTGCAGTGCCATTGTTTTCTTACAGTGTCCATTGGTTCAACAAAAGTATAAACTTCATCTGCATCAATCACAGGAGGTGTAGCATTTATTTCTATTTATTTTCTACCATATTTGCTTTTCTAAATGTTCACCTCTCCATTCAATCCACACAGTAACTGTTTACTTTCGGGAAGACCAAATCACTGAGGCTTGAGGCCTGCGCTAAACCCTTTATAAGTAGCTGATCCAGTTCTTAAAGACATATACAGACAGATATTGATGATTGTGACGGTGTTGGTGAAAATAGCATGTTAATGATAAGATTGCTGAACCAGGTGCTTTCATAAGGGTCTTACGATTATGTCGATCGCACTTTGAGGTTGTCACAGATGTTCCCTTTGGATGAAAGAGTCTGCTAAGTGAATTGTGAATCAATGAATTGGTCAGCGCTTATTGTCCTAGTTTGCTCACTGGTTGCATCCGCTAGGGTTTAAAGGGGATGCACTCCATGGTATAAACAACACGGACTCTTACTGAATGGTGTTTCTATGTAGATGGCATATGGTTACCACGTATTGGACGTGTATCCAGGTTTCATTAGGCGTGCACCAAGAAAACGGGCCATCAGGTGTGAACGAGCCCTAAATCTGGAGACATAGCTGCTGGTCCTCATGCGGAGCCTCCATCTGTTTCCCTTCTTTCCTTATTTTGGGATAATATGTTGCTGTAGGACGAGGCTGTGATCAGCCAGTCTGTCTGATCATTTATTGAATTATTCATCGAAGGCTGCAGAAACACAGGTTCTTTAAGGTTATTCACTGGATTTGATTCGCTGTCATTCCTGTATAAAGTGGGAAAATTAGTGTCTTTTAAGATTTTGGACTTACACCATGACTTGTAAGCACACTACTCACTCTACTCTACTCAAAACAGGAGCACGCCCTGCAGGCGCCTGATTGGAGGAGTTTAGTCGTCAGTTCCACTCAATTCACCTGCCTCAGCTCCTCTATTTAACTGGTTTAACTTAGCTAGTCAATACTGCCTGGAATCCACCTGTCAATCAACCAATCGAACCCAACCTGTTATCCTACTATGTCCATCCCGAAGCTCAGCACACCAAGATATGCAACCATCTGCTCACATATTCACACCGTCAACCAATTCTCCAACTCACCTGTATGACCTGGGCTGCAGGTCTGAGTGTGATGAAGGGGTAGTAGGCAATGTTTTGGTCCAACTTATCCACCCCATGCAGGGACGAGTTGAACGCAACAACACACTCTGGCTTGAACTAAGCAACCTTGTCTTTGTGTCGCTTCTGCCACACGTCAACCCTCTGCATCCTGTCTTGGTGGCGGGTTGTCACCATCTTCACCAACCATTTGTCCTGCCACGCTACTACCATCACCTTCCCATTGGGCCGCATGGCTTTCCCCTGCGGCCCATTTCGAGTCTTTGTCATCTTCGTGATGATCGTAGCTTCCCCGCGAATCTTCCTCAGTGTTCCACAGACATTGGTTTGTGCGCTCTGTAAACATTCATACAGTGCTACAGAATTGTGGAAATTGTCCATATACACAGCGTATAACCATGGCCTTGGAGACGATCAAGGAGAGCGAACACTGTCTCTGGCAGAGTCCTAGCTGTCCCGACATAAGGCTGCATATTGAAGCAGTACTCTGTAGCAGAGTCACAGGAGATTTAATTCCATACTTCACAGGCTTTTGTGGGTTGTACACCCTGAAAGATAGGCTCCCGGCACGCCCCGTTGAAAAAACATATTTGACTATGTTGACGTCTCTAGACATCAATGGCAGTCAACAATTGAAATCTGACTGATGTCTGTAGACATCAATGGCAGTCGATGAGTTAAGTGAACACAGAAGATGCTTGATTTGAGCCCAGGTGTTGAGACATATAGAGAGAGGATGGTTCACAAAGTACAGATACCATGTTATTGTGATCAATGATGTAAATTTGACCTTTACTGTGGATCACTGTGGAGATATTCAGTGTCCATTTTATTGCAGCATGCCAGGATTTATCATCTATTGTGAAACATGATGTGCATTGCACACATTTAAATTACTCATTGTATGTATTGATTACTATCCGATTGTATTGTATTGATTGTAATTTTGTCTGAGAGCATGCTTTACTCCTTATGACGTGCAATGCTTGCCTTCCTGGCCAGGTCATCCTTGTAAAAGAGATCTATCTCAATGGGTCGTTTGTCCGTTTAGATAAAAGTCCAATAAAAACATTTTTAAAAAATGTGATTGTTGTTGTGTAACCAACACAGGAAGGGGAAAGGTAATCTTTTTTTAAAGCAACCAGAGAATTTTGTGCACTAATAAGATGTCCACATAAATGTAAAATGATCATCATCCACTATGGTATGAAACAGTGAACAGGCTGTAGTGCATAGGCAAGGTCTATAGATGGCAATGTAACTTTTCCAACACTCCTTGTATCCGTTTAAAAGAACATCTTTATCTCCCACTTCACTGAATCTATTCAATTTGACGTGGCCTTTATTCTTATTTGCGGACAGGAAGTTCTGCAGCTTCCCACCGTACGGTCCTGGTAATAAGTTGCAGGTGCAATTGAGGAAATACAAGCGATCATAACCACACTGTCATCGCACTGGGACATGCAGCCAGTGTAAACTTCCAACATCTGCAACAGACTGCGCAAATGTGTAAATGCTGTTTCAAATATACTTCTGTTCATTCCCTAAAAAATGCTGAAGTAAGCGCACACAAGGCCGAAATGCAAAGAAACACTATTGACAAAATATTGTTTTTACGAATGTGAGAGCGCTGCATATTTAACTGGTTCAGGTTGAGGCTTTTAAAACTGGCAGAATCATAACAAACGTAATAGCATCACAGACCAAATGGCAAGATCAAACTACACAACAGTGATATGAAAGGACAATGTCAAAACAAATCCTATATACACCATACCGAATATTTTCTAGAATAAAAAAGCCTCTGAAGTACAGACACTCACAAATCCCACCCCTCAATATATCATAAAACTAGCTAACAATTGTTCACAAGTGCTTCTTCACAGTTTAAATTAACCTAAGCTCACACTGTTTTTGACACGGCACACTGAGCAGTATGACAGACGCACAGAGAGAGAGAGAGAGAGAGAGAGAGAGAGAGAGAGAGAGAGAGAGAGAGAGAGAGAGAGAGAGAGAGAGAGAGAGAGAGAGAGAGTGATTCTGAGAGAAGAGGGAAAGGTAGTGCAACTGCAGTGTTATTTCCCTGATGACCTGTCTCCCCCATGTGACCTACTTCTACTAAGGGTTACGTCAGATCCTATTCAGTCAGTAATTCATCTCCCTTTCCTGTGTGTGTGTGTGTGTGTGGTGGGAGAGAGACAGAGGAGGAAGAACCATGCATTCATGTTTATATCACAATCTACTGTTTTTGTCCACTGAAGTACGTTTGTGTGTGTGTGTGTGTGTGTGTGTGTGTGTGTGTGTGTGTGGAGGTGTGTGTGTGTGTGTGTTCATGTTTTCTGACTCGTTCAGTGATAACAGAGGCCATTTGTCAAGAGATCATAGTAACCCTGGCTGCACTGCCTTGGTCTTCCCAAGGAATCACCCCTGTGTGTGTGTGTGTGTGTGTGTGTGTGTGTGTAGAGTGAGAGAGACACAGAGAGAGAGGAGGAAGAACCATGTATTCATGTTTATGTCACAATCTACTGTATATGTCCACTGAAGTATGTGTGTGTGTGTGTGTGTGTGTGTGTGTGTGTGTGTGTGTGTGTGTGTGTGTGTCTATTCTTGGTACAATTACTAGTCTTGTCGAGACGCGAATGCTTGATGTGTGACCATACCG
Source organism: Chascanopsetta lugubris (assembly GCA_016785325.1). NCBI lineage: Eukaryota > Metazoa > Chordata > Actinopteri > Pleuronectiformes > Bothidae > Chascanopsetta > Chascanopsetta lugubris. The sequence goes on from JAFBJT010103982.1 coordinate 4,572, forward strand.
CCCCAACATGGTGTCATGTCTGCCTGGAGTAAGCATGGTGGAGGTCCTCTGGACGTCATGTGTCGTCAGTGGCACAAAGAGAACATCCTGTGATGTTTAGTGTCACTTACAGCACATGTCAAACACTCGGGCTCCTGACTGCTGCATTATTCAAAGCTGTAGAAAACCATCATGTCCCGCTTCCGTCATGACTAAGGTGAGAGCTGTGAGACGTAATGAAACCCAACACCGTGGGGTTACTACCACAGCTGCACCTGAGAATATTGATGAGAACTTTCAGATCGTTCTTATTATGTCCCGCTGGACGAGTGTGTTTTACGTTCGTCTATTCAAGTAGACTGATGTGCTACAACTTCCTGTGTCTGTAAAGGAGCAAGAGTTTTGTCACCCTCACCTTAATACAGACCCCAGGCCGTCACCTTCAACCACACACCCTCACGCTGGCACAGTAGCGGATATAGGATATGATGCAGTATGTTAGAATGAGTCTACTAAGAGTGTACGATGTTTCCAAATCAAAGCATTGGTATCATTTCACAATGAAGTTACTCAGCAAATTCAAATTCAAATTAAAAACCACCCAAGGAAAAGACAGATCATGAGTTCACAAAAAAATAGTTCAATATAAAGGAAGTTACACACAATGAAGAAACATAAGAGACAAACTCAGACAAGCTGTGCAATTAGAAAAAAAAAAGACAGCAAGGTGTCTGTCTGATCTCTGGGTCTCTGGATTGTAACTCCGAAGAACCACCGCCAATGGGTTTCTGAGGTCAACATGTTAAACTTATAACATGGTGCCTGGACCAATGCAAGCAGCTCATAGACAGAATTTAAATGTATTACAATCAAGAACAATGGCAGCAAGGGATCATGGGAGTTGTGGCCTCACCACCATTTGCTATGCTATGATCAGATCAGGTCGGTTGGCTCTAACGTGAGTTTGCGTCAAATACAATTGCAATGGAACAATTCATGAAGTAAAGAACGAGAGTGATCCATTAGCAGTGTCAAACAATCGAAGACAAACAGCTGACAAACTGGTGAGTGATACATCTTTTCCTTTTTTCACAGGTTGTTTGTCCCAGAAGCTAAAACTGAAGCCAAACATTTCACGGCCTGTCTTCAGCAAACACCACAAGAGTCATAGAATAGCATAAACACCACGCTATAAGTTATCAAACCACCGAAATGGACACTCACCAACACGCTGAGTCACACATAATCAAGTCTGAAGCTCCAGAGAAGCTAAACAACCACAGCCATCTTGTCCACCATGTTAGCTAACATCAAGGTAGCTTCAAACACCTCCTCACTGTTGGAGCACATGTCACAGAGAACATGGAACAAGCTGAGACTCACATGATCTGGTTTCCACCTCGGCTCAGGACTTCAGGATCCACATTGAAACTTTGAAGAGCTTCCATCTTTTTTCAAAACCTTTATCCATTCACACACACACACACACAGACAAGGACTTGCAGTTTGGCCACAAGGGCTTCAAAGTAAAAGTATGGAACGGTTGGAAAAACAAGGCACTTTCAAAATAAAAGCTTCAAGGAAGTAATTGACATGTTGACAGAACTTCACAGGAGTTATTTAGAGCTGAAGGCTGAGGCTGAAACACAATTTAAAAATTAGTCAACGTTAAAGGTGCAGTGTGTAAGATTATGACCATATTTGTCACTTTTAGAAATATTACAAAACAATTACATACTGACATTTTCATGAATTTATAATCACCTATATGTGTTCTTTTTTTTCCATTACCCTTAAATAACAATCTATTGTATTCATTTACAATTATTGTATATTTACATGAGGAGCGGGTCCACACTATGGGTGCCGCCATGTTTTTATAGAAGCCCAGAGTGGACATGCGAAACATGTTTTGCGCTTTAATGATAACTACCATAGGTTCTCCTGCATTCTCAGGAGGGTGAGTTAATGGATACATGCAACTTCACCACTACATGTCACCAAATATTACACACTGCACCTTTAAATGCCGCATTACCTTAATGAAGCAGATTTCACAAAATAATCACATTGTGGATGATGTAAGTACACAAGCCAATAAAATTAATAAAAATGTAGGACATTCTGAATAGATAATTGTTACTCTATAGCTTTCAGGATTATTACATTGGCATTGTGACAGAGCGCTCTGACAAATGAGTTCCACAGAATTCCACATATAACATCACTTCAATATAATGTTTTACTAAACCCACGCTGTGTATGATGAAGGCCCCTTACAGAACAAACATGTACATGTTTATGAATGTAGACCCAGTTTATTCGAATTCTAGTTTTTTTATTTTGTAATTCAATTTGACTGCAACAGTGCAATGTTTTAAAGACATTTGTGTTATTGTCATATGTATTGAAATATCTTTATATTGAACATTATACAAAGTATTGCCACTTTCAGTTTTATTGTAAATGTATTAGGATATCTATTATATGACTAATTCATGTTCAGATGTTTGATATATGACATTTAAGATGTATAGTGTGCATTCTTTCCTCTTTGACATAAATTCATTGTCATGTATTGTCAAATTTATTCAAATATATATTCAAATGTATCATATTATAATTTTCACTATCTTTCAATATCTTTTTGTTCTGGACTGCGCATGAATCTGTTACCAGTCCATTCTCAGTGAGCTATCATTGTATGCAATGGCACAAACATTATAGCGTAACACAACTGTGTCAGTGTCCTTTACCAGCATCACAGTCCCCACAACAGTCCCTATCCCCCCACAACACACACGCACACACACACACGCACACACACACACCCACACACACATACACACACTCAACATCCTGCCTTGATCGTGCTGCATAAAAAGAACTGGCAACGTTAATGTGGGACTAAATTGCATTAATGGCAGAACACAATGACAATTAACTGAAATCTCCTCCTCTCACATCTGGTTCTTTGGTGCTTTGATAATTCATGACACCTCTCATGTCAGGATGTTCTTATTTTTATATATTTATTTATCTATTCAAATGTTGCAAGCCTTATATTTATTTCCCATTACTCTTTGCAAAGGTGAGCTCACGGAAGAGTGGAGTTGACGACTTACTCCCACCTCATCTTGAAGAATAAAACTTGAGTTCTGCCATCTATTCATCTCTCTCTCTCTCTCTCTCTCTCTCTCTCTCTCTCTTTCTCTCTCTCTCTCTCTCTCTCTCTCTCTCTCTCTCTCTCTCTCTCTCTCTCTCTCTCTCTCTCTCTCTCTCTCTCTCTCTCTCCTCCACACTCTTTGTCACTTCCCTGCTGTCAAAGATCTTTCTTAACAGTACATGTCAGAAACGGAGGCAGAAGATGAAGAGGTGGTAATGGTGGCAGATGCTGTGTTTGAAGATGTGTGTGTATGTGTGCGTGTGTGTGTGTGTGTGTGTGTGTGTGTGTGTGTGTGCTGTCAGCGAGGTACAGGTGCTCTCGCAGTGTCACAGAAAACGGCAGGCTCAATCTGGGGTTGGCTGATTGGCCAATTAGGGGCTGTTTCCATGTGACATGCAGCAGTCAATTTACTCTACCTCTGTCGCTCTCTCTCTCTCTCTCTCTCCCTCTCTTTCACTCTCATCCTTAAGTGCCTCTGTCTTTACCGCTATTCCATCTGTCTCTTCTGGTCTCTCTGCCCCTTTTTCTTCCTCCCATTCAATTTGTTCTCTCTCCCTCGCTGACCTATGGTCTACTTTACTTTCCACAGCCTCAAAACCCCACCAACCCAAATCTGCCTGCCTCCCCTCCAGCTCCTATCACTCCACTCGCTCCCTGTTGCTCTTTTGTCATTTTCAGCATCTGTCTCTCTACCTTTCCATTGTCCCTCACATCACCTTCCATCTCACACTGACACACACACATACACACATACACACACACACTGAATACACTGCACACATTCAGACCACTATCCAGTCTATCTGAGAGAAAGGGTTGGTTGCTTTTAGGTAGCTGGTTGCCAGCTTGGCCTGTTGATTGGTAGACGTGTTGTCATTAGCTGATTGGGTGGCGGGCTGATTAGTTGATTGGATGATGATTGACTTAGCTGGTTGTTTGTATAGCTTGTTGCCATTGGCCGGTTGCAGAGTAGTAGTTGATTGATGATTGTGAACCAGGGGCGTCAAACATATGCCAAATGAGATGAGATGACATTAAAGGTGCAGTGTGTGAGATTTTGGTCATTTTTGTCACTTCTGAAAAATATTACAAACAATTATATTCTGACATCTTCATGAATTTAGAATCACCTAAATGTATTATTTTTTCCCATTACCCTTAAATGAGCCATTTAATGCAGATTTACATCAGGAGGGGTTCTTCTCTACAGGGGTCATGTTTTTACCGTAATAAAAGTGGACATACTAAACATAAGGGTGAGGTGATGGATTCAACATGCAACCTCACCACTGGATGTCACCAAATCGTACACACTGGACCTCTAATTGCATTTTTTCAATACAGGTAACTGCTATTTCAAATGTGTCCACTGGGGGTTACACACAACACTGTGAAGCAGTTGCCATTGTGTGTTGGTAATTATGCAATAATTTGACTGGTTCGGCCCACTCTCGATCAAATTGGGCTGTATGTGGCCCCTGAACAATAATGAGTTCGACACCCCTGCTATAATCTGATTGGTTTGTCATTTGTTGATTGATTGGTTGGGTTATGGCCATTGACAATGGCAGCAGTATAGAGGAGTGGGCTTGAAGAAAGCCTGTGCTAGTACTTCCATTTAAGTGGATACAAGTTTGCTCAAGCAAACAGCATCCACCCAACTTTTATCCACTTTTAACAAGATTATGAACTTCTGTGCCAGTGCACTATTGTGAATATTTACCTCTCCTACTATAAGGTAATCTATAAAGGAATTGATTTCACCTAAACAATAGAAAATGTATTGGGTACAATCCAAACAAAGAGAATTCTTTAAGTCTGAAAAATACCTTTGGGGATACAAACCTTCTTGCATTCCAAGAGGAGGTACAGGAGAAAGATGGAGAGTAAAAAGACGGAGAGAAAGGGGGGGGGGGGGGGGGGGGTTGCTCTTTGCAAACCAGCGACTCTCAAAGGTCCTGATCCTTAAATCGCTCCAACAATTTACAGGGAGGTGAAGCAATTTCATCCGTGTTGAGGTGTGGACAGGAAAGTGTCTGAGAGATTAAAGCAGAGAGGAGGGATTATAGTAGCAATCTTTGCATCCACCAACCATCTGGTTATGTGCCAGTTAACCCTTAACTGTCTGCAATGGGGACGTCCTGCTCCTCAGTGTGATAGTTTCTTGGTAAGTTTCATTCTGATGCCAAATAGAATACATCTTAATTACCCTGCAGGGACGTTACTGGGGTTTAAAGAGAAGGCAATCAAGTTAACACCGAGCTCGACAGCAGCAGAGCTGACACGCATTTTCTAAAATGTGTATTTCCACACTGTTCTGCTGCTGAGCTATTGAGTTTGCAATCATTCTACCCCTCACTTCCAGTCTCTAATATCCCCCGCAGCGCCAGTCAGGGACGGATTACACCATTTTACCATTTTATTTTACTGCTTTTGATTCAAATTTCAGTATATTGATCATTTCATTTAGTCGTTTTTTGAATTTTTTATTATTTAAATTGTGACTCTTATTACTTGGCAGGAAAAAAGACAGTACAAACAAACTTTTCATTCCAGGCTCCCAGGGCCCCACTTTACTGTGGGCCCGGGTAATCCGTAACAGAGGTGTCTCCTCTCTCCCTGTCTGTGTACTCTGACTCAGTCTTTGTCTATATGTTAAAGGTGCAGTGTGTAAGATTTGCTCACATCTAGTTGTGAAGTTGGATGTTGTGTACATTGCCTCATCCTTACCCTTCCAAGTATGCAAGAGAACCTATTGTAGCCCTCAGTTGTCATTAAAATTCAAGAGCTGTTTAATATGTCCACTCTGGGCTACAGTGAAAACATGGCGGCACCCATAGAGAGGACCCTCTCCTCGTGTAAATATCCATTAATCGGCATATGTAAGGTAGTGGGAACAAAATGTCAGTATGGAATTGTTTCGTGATATCTTTTTCGACCAGTAGAAGTGACAAAGATGGCTGAAATTGTACACATTGCACCTTTAAGAGGTGTGGTGGAGCGATTAGAACTTTTATTAAGTCATGATTTATTCAGTTTTAATCGCGAAAATGATTACTACCAGTAGTAATGCTGATTTACTACACCCTTAAAAAGTATTGTGACATCCATTTTGTGGTTGATAATCACAGCCAGTGTAGTGCACGATATGCACGGTATCCGTCGGTTCCGAGGCACAGGTAAAACATGGAATGGATTTCTTGAAATGGCATTTGTGCAACACATTTTTTTTCTAGATGCCCGACCATGTCTAGCTGATGCAAGCGAGAGCCAGATGACTCTACTCTACTAAGGTTGTGCTACAAGCAATCTGACTTCAAGCAATCTGAAAGTTCTCCAATGCTCCTTTTAAATACAGTGGATTTTCAGTGATGTTGCTTTTGCGAGCACCTTAACAACGTTGACAGCTTGACACAATATTACTTTTAGACACTTCACTAACTTGGGGAGGCCAAGAAAAGCCCTCAGTCGTTATAACTCAGCTCTAGAGCCGATGGTGCATTGCATTTCACACTTTTCTGCAGTTTCACAAAGCCGAGCGATTTCCGTGGTCATTGCAGGGAGATCTTGCAGAAAACCCATTTAACATCCGCATATCTAAGTAAACATATTGCTGCTGGGACCTATAAGTCTGGGCTTTGTTGGCATGTTGGCAGATGGCCACATGTGTGTGTATGTGTGCCTGCAAATCATTTTTGTTTTTCCAGCATCTGACCATCTGTGTTGGTAGCTTTCTGATGCTCGGACAAGTCGGGCTGCCAAGGGCCGATCTGCATATTGAAGCGAGAGGAGAGCAGTGATGTGTTTGCTCTGTCAGCACTCCAGAATTGTTCACACACTCACACACACACACACACACACACACACACATATCACAACAACGTACACACTCATAGCACATATGCAAACACACAGCTGCACACATTGGTGAAGAGCTACACGCTCAAAGACTCAATGAGACAAAGATGTTAGACATAATCACACACACACACACACACACACACACACACACACACACACACACACACACACGCATCGGCGTCTTTGTTGCCACTCCAGCTCTTTTCTTCTTCTCTGGTGCCCCTTGTTGAGGGCTTTGACATTTTCTCCTAGCCCGGTTTCCTCTGACCTGCTTTGATGCTGGTGTCTTGTTGTCTTGTCATCTCCCCCCCGTCTCTCATGCCCCCCCCCTTTTTTTGGTATGTTGAGACAACAGGGGCACGGGGAGCCAGTCTCCGCTCAGCGTTTTTAATCTCTTTCTTCCTCTCTTGACGTCTTATTTTCTCCGACTCTCTCTCTCTCTCTCTCTCTCCACCCGTTCACTTCCCTTTCTAGTCAGTTCTGATGTATATTTCTCTCTCATGTTGCTTCTGCGTTTCTTTTCCATCAAAACTTTTTTGAATTTTCGGCTACCCTATGCGAACTTTGCCTCTTTGAGTCAGCCTCAGGCCGGATACATAACGCAACACCCCGTCCGCGAGGCAAAGTCGAATGAGTCATGGCGGCTCCTCTGCTGCTGACCTGGAGAGCACATGAGACTCTCTGTCAGCCGCGGTCAGAGAGGGACGACATGACAGCTCCCAGAGAGCCGAGGCGCCTCTGGTGCGTCTCAGTCGCCCCCTAGGGGCCGGCTGCTGCGTCAGTTATTAATGCTGCCTCCTCCGTGTTGGTATATGGGCCATGTTAAATACTTTCTGCCATTTATTGCCAATTCTTATTCTAATGATATTAGTGTAGAGTGCTCATGTTTTAAATTAATTCTGTTTTAATTTGCTGCCTATTTGATGTATTAAAAGGCAAAATGAAAGATCTTGATTGCCATACTTATGTATACTGACACCTGAAAGCAAGTACTTGAGTGGCCTATTCATAACATAGTTGGTATGAGAGCGTATGTCATTCCGCAATTGCTCCAAACAAGTGTCTTGAGCAGTTTTGTTTCAGCTTCTTGAGATGTGTCTGTTTTCTGGCTGAGTGATATGATATTGTCTCTCCTTGACTTGCTCACAAGTTTCCACTTAATAAAAAAAAAGAAAAAAGAAAGTGAGTGAGAAGCAGGGGAGTAGGGGAGCTATGTGCTGGAATTGTATTGCACTGAGCTGACCAATCAGGGCTCTTGTGGACGAGGTGCATGTGAGTGTGTGGCCCAGGGGGTCAGTGAAGGGTCTGCATCTATATGTGGTACAGTCAACGACACAGTTTTGGCAAAAAACTTGAGTGTAAGACTGATTAATTATGAGTCATGCATTTGTTTTGGCGGGAAGTTGCCTCTGAATCTCCAACCCTTCAAAGACTGTCATGCAGACCTCAAATCAGTGTTGACATATTGGAGATTTAGGCTTCATTTCTGTATAGGGGTCCATTTGTACACAGTCTATCAATATATGTTTTTGTTTTTGTCACTGACCTCATGTCATTTAGTTATTATTATTTATTATTATTTGTTTAACCAGGAATTCCCATTGAAGTTAAGAACCATTTTTTAAGGAAGTGCCACATGGCCAAAATAGGCACCAGCAAACACAAAAGTTACACAGTTCCGGAGTTATACAGTTAAAGAATGATTAATTAGTTCATTGATGAATAAAAATCATAACATTTACCAGCAAATGTGCACGTTCAACCAAAGTGGCCAGTGCCTTTGTGTTTGATCATTTAAATCAGTGTCTGATTGCTAAAATAATGTTACATGGCTTTTTGATTATGTCAAATGATTTCATACCCGTGACATTAGCCTGTCACTTAACCTCTGAACAGCTGCCGGCTGTTTAACGTAATGGGTTAGGTATTGTATGAATCTGGTAGGTAATAGAGCTGATGGGCAGGAGTGGATGGTGGCATCTGAGTATTACGTAATGCGGACGGCTTTCCGGAATCGGGGCACCACATGCCACCGAGGGTGTAATGTTGTAAAAAAAAATGGCATACATGAGTGACAACATCGGGAGGTGTTATCATTTATCTTACGGATTATGTGATGCAGTATTGCAGGGGTGTCAAACTCATTTTCACCGAGGGCCACATGAGCATTATGGCTGCTCTCAAGAGGCTGGTTTTAATTGTGGGACTAAATGTAATTACGACTAAACAAATTGTAAAACAACTGTCTTCAGACAATCGTTAATTCTAGTTACAAATATTGTAAATGCATTTACATACGTGTGGAAATGTAAATACAGGTTAGAGGCCTGAGCGTCACCCAAGTTTTTAATCACACATGCACGACACACACAGGAGTAAATCTCACATTTACAATTTCAAGGCGAGCATTCTGTGCACAATGGAGCCTCTGTCACCACAATGGAAGAAGATATCACCCAGTGCAAGGGCGTAACTCAGTGTGCTTTTAATAGTTTTTGGACAAAGCTCGAGCTCTATGGCAACTAAGGATAATCCTTATTGGTCTTTGATTATTCACACGGTGCAAGTAAATACAATCAGTTCATTGTTATTTGGGACTTTCACACAAAACAGAAAAGCACATCACTCTTATTCTGCAGTGTTCGTTCCCCTCGTCCTCCCCTCTGTCATTGGAATTTCTCTTCCCCCTCCTCCTTGTGTTGTTTAATGTTGAAATGTCAAGCTGAATGAATAACAGGGAGCGAAATAGAATCCAAAGAGTTATTAAAGAGTCACTTTGTTATTAAATGTCTCGGAGGATTATCGCTCATACAGCTTATGCACATACACATTGAGATGTTTGGCATTCATCTGCTTCATAATACAACCAGCATGAGAGGAAGGAGGAGGGGGAGCAGGAGG
>JAFBJT010103986.1:0-12878 GCA_016785325.1 Chascanopsetta lugubris
CATTGGTACAGATATGTCTCTTCCATTATTCTGTTTTTACTCGATGTCTCAGCAACACTGATGCCTTGCATTTACCTATCAATACATTGGTTCCATTAAATAGTAATCTGCCTCATTAAACACTAATAATTAGCAATTGTCCTAAAAAAGCAGTATTATTATTAGCATGTAAGATTTTTGTTATTTTTGTCTATACCACAAAAAATTACATACTGATATGTTTGTGACTTTAAAATCACCTCCAATACCCTAAAATAAGCTCATTAATGTATATTTACATGAGGAGGGGGTCCTCTCTACGGGGGCCGCCATGTTTTTACAGTAGCCCAGAGTGAACATGTCAAACATCATTTGATCAGTTTTAATTACAACTGAAGTCTACCATAGGTTCTCCTGCATCCCCAGAGGGGTGAGGTGATGGATACAATATGCAACTTTACCTCTAGATGTCACCAAATCTTACACTCTGCACCTTCAACTTCATGACATGTCCAAAACCTTTAGTTAGTATATACTGTATAACTGCACCAAAAAATGTCATTCTACAAATTAATACATTGAAATTCTTGTATTTTAAATGAATTAGGAATTTCAATCCTCAACTTAGGCCACTTATCTCCAGAATTTCCAACACAGCACAGCTGCCTCTTTCCGTTTTGCACACAGATCAGGACTGAATACAGATTCAGGGCCTGGCAATGGCAATTCCAACTGGCCATCTCCATGTCAGTGGAGGAAATGATTTATTCTATTACAAATAAGTTAATTCACTGAGAGCTTAATGAACCAGTGATTCATGATTTGGGTTAAGCCCAACTCTCCCAGCCTCTCAGAACAATCTAATTTTCTTGGACAACATTGATTCTATCTTTTTTTCCTGCTTTTCACTCAACTGATTACTTTAATCTACATCTGACTTATGATTCCCTGTCTTAATCTGACACAGAAATCAGAACTGTGCAAATAACAGGATGTAGAAATCAATACACAGCTGTCTCATCCCAGTGGCAGGAATTCCAAAATGAGTTTTATGAAAAGGCAAGAAATGAAACCACATTTGTACAAGGAGCGTGAGTTGTTAATTCTTAAATGGAACATGTCTCAAGTGCGGTGTATTTGCAGTAATGTAAACAATGATGTCAAATCCATTTGTACATTTGTACACAGAACCGCTTTACCTTTCACTTTCGAAACAGAATGGATATCAACAATCTACCAGGGTGCTCATGAAACTATTAGGTTATGAAAACTAACCCTTTCTCAAGAGAATCTTATCAAAAGCTCTATTACGGCCAAAAATGTTTCCGTGCATCCATCATCCTCCATTTTTGCCAGTGTTTACTGTGCTGCACCCCTCCCCTCATGGCTGCTCAGGATGCCAGATACCGCTACTACCTAAGTGCTTGTGGGAGAAGCAGTGATTGAGGTACACTCATAAAGTCACCATCTGGAAGGGCTCTTCAGACAGACAAACACCATCTCCCAGAAGACGGACCTCTTCCCTGCTGCTGTAGACCTTGAACCACTTCCACAAGTCTTTGTGCGCTGTTTTGATATTCCCCCTGAACTAAACTTGTGCAGAAGGAGCCATCTTGCATGAGAACGTGCCATGGATTGAAGGCAATAGGCAAGGCCATGGTTGGCCTCCTGGTCCAGAGGGCATTCCCAGAGTACACAGTAGCAAAAGAGCACAGTTTATGATAGTTGTGACAGCTGTACACTAGCTGGTAAATTAGTTGGTAGCTTTTCCAACAAACCGATTTCAGTGCTAGTTCGGTGCTGGTGCTAGTGCCATGTTTAGTTGGTTCAACTCCGGCACCTCCTAAGAACCTGCTTGTTTTTCCATTGGTAAGGAGCCAAATCAGAACCTAAGAACCTGTGTGAAATGGGGATTTCTAGATTGCCCAATGCCACTGTGTCCAAACTCCTTCCTCTGGTCCCTATAGTGGTTTTTACACCATTTTAGCTTATAAATCAACTGGTCGCATACAGCGGGAGATGGTTTTAACCGGTTGCAATTGGACGCAGAAGCACCCGGAAGCAGTCAGCTCCCTCTGGATACATTCAAACACCGGCTTGGTTCGAGAGGCTCCCTCTAATTTATCTTGGACTTCGGAGGATGACCATAGTGCCAGGAAGCACTGGATCTCCTCAGTCTACTGCTGTTTAACCTTATATTGTGCTGAATATGCAGATGTGAGACGCTAGACCCTGCTCCTCATGTATAGGTTCTTAGCTCTAGAAAACTAGGAGATGATTCGCACCGTTTGAGTGCTCAAATCCTGTGTCGATTGTTCTCTTTTCCTCATTATGTTTTTACGTACAAGAATCTTTGCTAGTTCAGTACTTGCAAATAAAAATAAAACTAGGTAAGCAAAAACGGCTAAATCAAAAAAAGGTCATGTTAGAGGGAAATGCAGAGAAATTACATGTCACTGGAGGACCTCATTCACTGCCTTACAGGCACTGGTAGTATTCTCGTCTGCCCTCAGCAATCTTGGACATTTGCACCAGATATCATGAGACTATTCTCTTTTTAACCATTTCTGGCTGTGTTTCACTGACTAGATGTATTAATAATACTAAGTCAAAGGTGGTTCAACAAGGTAAGATTCCATATTCAATGTCTCTTTCAATGCTGTCGTCTGTCCCATCAGTCTGCACTGAGGTAGATGTATGATTTAGATTCCGCAGCCAAATGTCCTCATCTGACTTCATGACTTTTGAGAACAAAAGAATGTCTATTACTAAAGGGGGAGCTTTTGAGCAGCACCTCCATTTATGCTAAACAAAACTTGGTCTAAATATTGATGTTTTGAATAATTTCTAAATCTGCGCTGACTAAAGGAGGCACTGCTCCATATTCTGAACTCGTATGCCCTCTTAATCACTCTCCCCGAGTGTGGTAGCATCATTTCCTGATCTGGATGAGAACTGCTGGTGCTGGCCTGGCCAAGGAAATCTGCATATTGGAAAGCATGGGGGAAAAGGGCAATTGGATTACCATTTAGATGCTTTAGAAAAATTCCCTACGTAAGATACAGCAATGTAGATCAATCAAGTGTAAATAGCCCATACATGGAAAGCCAAGTGTAACAAGAGTTGCAATCCATCTGACAGACAATTAAAGACAATGAAATTTGCATGTTTAAAACCCCAGGCTCGTTATAAATTCTCAGTGCTTGAGATGCTCTTAAGCTTAATGAGACACGTTGGTTTATTTAATTATTTTTTAAGAAAATAAAAAAGGATAGTACCCTCGTCTTCTCAAAATAAGCTTGACTGCACCAACTGCAATTCCGCACTTCCACACTTCCCGGCTTGTGTTCAGGCTGCAGGCGAAAGCAAAGCAAATCTGTTGTTGTTGTTGTTGTTGTTGTTTCCATAACAGTGAGACCAGCACCAATCCCGCGGAATCCATCTTTTTGAATTAGGTTGCCTCCACATATGCTGTTAAATGAGACACAGGTCTGTTAATATTTTTGCAAAGCAGTCTCAGCTGTTCCACTTCAATGAGTGGGAAATATCCACTGGGAGGTCCATTCCGGTCAAGCAGTTGATGAGCTTTACTTTGCAGACATGGAAATTGCTTGATAGTTTAGACTCGGAGCCAGAAAGAATTAATTACTCATCCAGGCTGCTGAGGAAGGTGTTGTACAGAGTAAGCTGCATGGTGTTGCTTTGAACATGTCTCTGTACCTTGCTCTATCCAAGCGTTATGTCAACCCTGATCGTTCTCTGTGTCCCCTCCACAGTGGGGCTGCCTGTTTGTGTCACCACCATGTTGGTGCTGAGGAAGCAATGAGGAGTGTCAGGTTTCCTCCGAATGTGACACTTAGAATCAAAGATAACATTGAATTCTGCCTTCATTAGACCAGAGAGACTGGCATCTCACTCTGCGACACTTATTGGCTCTTGTTGACCCACTACTGGCTACATGAGGAGTCCTTGTGGTTCCAGATACTTCAATTGCAGAATTATGGAGGGCACCCTCCATTGAAGGTTTCTCTGGGCATGGTCGGAATAAGGAGAACCTGGGATAGATCCAGAAGAGTCAAGAGGAATTACATACCCCATCTGGCCTCAGGAAGCCTCCCGGTCCCCCAGGAGGTGCTGGAGATGAGCCTAGCTGCAGGAGAGGGATATCTGAAACACCCAACTCAGCTTGATGCAACAGTGATTGACCTTGGATAAGAACCAGTGTGCTATGCAGAATCGTTTATGACAAAGAAATCTCTGTGCCTTTAATATGAGACCTTGGTTTGCTTTAGTTTTTCCAAATCATCGTCTCCAGTTTGTATTATTTAGGGTTATCATTGGTATAAAATTAAAACATTTGAGGTGCTATTTTTTTGAGTAAATTTGAAGAAAAAAAAATCAAAGCATACATTTACACACCTGTTTTTTTTCCACTTTACTGGACGTGCCAATTTTTATGGAAGGCAACCACTGCTTGATTTACAATGTGCATATAGCTGTAACAGCTGTATACTTTGTTGATGCACCAATATAAAGCTTAATTACGCATCCAGGGTCGTCGCAGAGTGACTGAGCCAAATAAAATAAAAATGGAACAAAATCAAAAGATCAAAAGCTATAAATCAGGGTTCTGACCAAAATGTGTTTGTTTTAAAAGTTTTTTTTTTAAACTGCCTACTTCCAGAAATAGTTAAAAAATGTTGTAATCATGTCAGACGAGACATAACATTGGGTCAAAACTTGTTGCGCATTACTTCAATGTTAATTTTCAGACTTTTAGTGTGAAGCCTGATTCTAATGCCCAGTAAAACCGTCTGGACAAGAAAGTGCAACATGCTCATCACTGAACTAAAACAGTGGGACACTGCGGCAACAAGTACTATGTACAGCTGGGTTGATTGCTGGGTAGTAGATTAATTGAGTCCCTGGCGTAATTACTCAGACAGGACAGCGGGCAGACACAGATCCTCAGCATCTCTGATTATGTAGTGTTTGTGCTGTGAAAGGGGTCATTAGTCACTCTCACCATGGCAGTTGGATGTCTTCCCGAAATTCTTTGTGTTTGTGTGTGTGTGTGTGTGTGTGTGTGTGTGTGCGTGTGTGTGTGTGTGTGTGTGTGTGTAAAAAGAGGAGAAAGGCCAGTCACAAAAACATTAGCTTGTTGTGTAGCTTGATGATTCACTATCCCACATCAGTGCTAAAAGTGTTAAAATCATATATCCCCTAAAACGTCAATTAGAAATGATCCAATGAGTTTGCACTTGACCTCTTTCTCTTTCAATCCTTTAGTGTTTGGTTTCTGAATTCTTTCTCACCTGGCTCTGAAATATCATTTGAATGTTGTATTGAGCCATGTCTTCCATCACTGTCATCTCTTATTTATATGGCTACAGCCATAAAGGCCCTGCCTCTGCTCTCCCTTGGCTCACCGCCCTGCACTGACTTGGCACGGTCCCACCCAATTTGGTGCCTTGCTAAGATAGATATGTTTGCTCTTCTTGCCACAGACAGAGCAGTTCACTTAAAAAAATAAATGTACAAACCAGCAGAACTTTCTTTTCTCAAGTTAGATACAAAGTTACTATGTGGGTTCAAGCAGAGAGATCCCCTTGAATCAGAATTCTGTGCAGATTCCCTCCATTGCTTTAGAATGTGTCTCCCTCTGATTGTATTATAACTGTAGTAGTAGTGTAACTGTTGAGCAACTGTTTTCAAATAACACATGATTTTGACAAAGGAAATATATGTTGAATAAAGACTTCTATAGAATGAAATATACCAGATACAACAAGTGTCCGAAAACTGTTACGCCTGTGTTAAAACTTGGGTGAACTGAACACGGCGGTATAAAGATGGACATATCGGCCGTGACGTCACCCATAGGTTTCTGCAGAGTGCTTATGAGGCTCATAGTGGGCTGTTCACTCCTTGCCATCTAGCATATGCCTAGCTCCTCCTACTTCCTAGTTTAGCCAAAAATGGGCAAAGAGGCGGAGCACAGGTAGTCAGCCTCAAGTGGCCACCATGTGAACTGCACGTTTTTCCACGTCCATATTGGGCTCATTCATCAGCTACGGAAGTTGCCGCTTGCTACACGATTCCCTTTTTAACAATAAACCAAGAATTTGCCAACAATGTTGTCAGACTGAATGTATGTGCACAAACTGAAAACACTGCAACACAAAACCAAATCTGCGAGGATCAGATATTACAAAGGCAAGAAAGACCCTGAACCCCACAGATTTTCAAAAGTGAAAGTGCCTTAGGTTCTCGTGGCTCTCAAACACAGGCACATGGAACATCTACATATAATTTTGTCGAGAAGGTTATTATTAAACATTATCTCTCACTTGAAGAAGATTACATACAAAACATCCGATAAGAAATAACACAGAAGCTGAAAAGCAATGTTTTTCTTTAGCTTTAAGTGGCACTGCTGACTTTCTATGTGCGCGTTCACTCAGGGTGCCTTTTCTCTTGATGATGCTGTTTTTTTGCCCAAAAGGCGAATCCCAAGCAGGCAGGGATAGCTCAGGATTCTTAAATAGCCGGTGGGTATGAATATGAGTGTAAACAATTGTAAATGTCTCACTGGCTGGTGACTGTCCGCCTCTACTCCGCAGTAAGGTTCTGGACACCAAAGCCACTAAATCCATATAGTCATTATACAGGCAGTTGTCTGCTCCTATAGTGTCCATGACCAGATACATACAGGAAACATGTATTATTAATACTAACAGAAATTGGAACAAGTTGATACTTTTGTTTTTCATCTTTCTGAATAAGCATGAGAACGTCTCTGCGGTGCACTACTGACCCAGGTAGGTCACATCTGACTGGATTCCAAATGAAGAGATGGCTTCTCTCTTCTCATTTTAATATTTCATGGCATAGACAACATATTGTGTCTGGTGGAATGAATAGATATGTGCAGAATAACTGAGTGTATTCTAGGCCTAGTGTCCTTAGAACTATTCAGGGGCATGATATATTTACAGACCTAATCTTTATGTAAGCAATTGGTATGGTAGGTAAGCAGGAATGGTAACTATTCCAAAATATGTGACAAAATATTACTTACAAACATGTGTTATGCCATTTATTAGAAAATAACAGTGAGTAGATTGGTAGAATTCATCAATAGGACAGAACACAATCAAATTATTTTGCTATATCGTGTCATGTCAACCCGGGGTGCCAGTGTCGAGGGCCGGTTACACGACAACAGGGTCCGAGCGGGATTCAAACTAGTTACCTCTGCCACCAAAGGCAACTGCACTAACCAGCGTGTAAAAAATTTTGGTCAATATATCGACGATAGTAAACCGGTCACAACAAAAGACTTGAGATTGGGTTAGGGTTAGCTGCTAGCTAACTAGCTGGTTGGCCCCATGGGAGACCAATCGCAGAGTATCAAAAGATTGATGACCCCATCTCCTCCTTGTGCAGAGAGCTCATAAAACCCCACTGTGTCCATTTTAGCAAAAGGAACCTCATGCATTGGTGAACATGTGCGATGGTGGCTTAACTCTTGGTCTTTGAGGAGCAAGATATCCATTATTGTCAACTGATATTTGGCCTATTTCCTGTATTGTGGGGGGGTATGCTAAATTGTGATGAATATTATTCTATAGTCCATGAGTAAGATGACAATGATCCAACAGATTTGTTAAACAGATCTATCATGTTTGAATATCAAACCTAACTGTTAGGATTGTAGAAGAGGAAGAAATGTATGTATATATCTATAGTACTATGGTAGAGAGGAAATTGCTGTGTGAGTTTAAGTCCGGTCAGTCAGATTCTGTCAGACCACACACGAGATCTCCAGAGTCCTTCTGGTCTTCTCATCTCCAAACTATAACCTCAGCATCTTTTTTAAATCAGTTCTTTATCCACCCAGTCAGCACTGAGCTTTAGGTCTGTCCACAACCTGTCATCTCACCCAGGCCTCTTGTGCTTAACAACCTGAGGGAAATAATAGCTACACCTTCATCACTGACACTGCCCAACGGCCATATCTGAGCTGATGGAGAGAAACCTCACTTTCACATACACAAACTGAACTATGCCCTCAGGTCAGACCAGTAAGACTGTATTTTTGCTTGGTGTCATTATCTATTGTTATATAGTTTGTGTTTCCTTACGTGTTGATTTCAATGAACCCATTCATGACATACATTCTTAGAGAAACAGGATATGGAGAACTCCAGGGCCTACAACCTTTTCTATCAAAAGTTATTTTTGCCCTCTCTGCCACCAATTAACATTTATCTAGTTGCACAACCTATTTGAGCCTTGAAATAAAGATAATATAGCGTATTAGGTTTTTATATAGAGTGATTTTATTTATACAAACTAAAGCTTTTGGATGTATGGAACTATGTTAAGATATGACTACAGCCGAATAGCTGTCAAAAGAATAAACATTGTGATAGGCCAGCTTGTATTGTTCCTCTCCAGCTTGGTACTTTTCAGCAAATATTGCATGATGCATATTGAATTCAACAAAAGAATAAAGAAAATAATATAATGATAAAATAAAAACTTAGATAAAAAAACTTATAAAATAAGTTCAATAATAGAGGTTCCCTTTGAAAGAACAAACTTTAAAACTAAAATCTATAAAAATAGTTTTTTCCCCATATTATTGTTTTTGTAAAAGCTAAAGGGAGCCAATGTAGAAGGGCTGAAGAGCAGCATGGGGGGTGGCAGACCCCTGGTATAACACGACACATAATGACACACGTGGATTAGGAATGTGATGCCACACAACAGGGAAGTTTGTGAACAACAGGACTCAGCACAGGGGCAGAGGGAGGCCAGAGTGACAGTGGAAGTCACTCATGTGAGAAGTCATGTTTCGCATGTTGATTGTGAACATTTTCTGTGGTCAGTCTACATCACTATCTAACTGTGGTTTGCTATGTAAGTGTCCCGTGTGATTATATCACGAAACACCCAAGACTATTCCAACATGTCTAGACAACCTCAACGAACATATGGATTCATTATATAGATTTTAAATGTAGGAGGAATTTGAATTTGTTCATTTCTTGCATTTGGTTGCTTGGGGAAGAAGTGTGTAATGGTTCATATGGTCTATTTTGAGGTATGAGCCTTATGAGCGACCTTATGTTTACTCAAGTTTAACCTGCGGGATTTTCCAAAGCCTGCTGTTTATTGTCACGGAGGAAATACAGTTAAGATGAAATGTGTTTTCGAGACATCTCCCAACATCTTTACTGCAGAAATAAACTAGGGAGAAAAATCTGTCAAACAGTCCATAATTCTGTCTGTCACAGATGATGAACTCAAAAGACGGTTTGAAAAATAATAACTGTCAGAGAAAATGATTCCGTGAGAGAGATGAGAGCGAGACAGCAATCGACTCACGACCGTAACTCAGTCAGCTGACTGTTGGCTACAATAACCATCTGCACTCACCCTGCGGAGCAACACAGCACGGCAACACTGTTGGTGTCTGAGGGTTAAGGGAGAGTGAAGGAACTCAGAATATGCTTACAGTGTGCCCACTCACAGATATTAAAGATTTAATACTTCAGGCATTGCACATTTCGAAAAAACATTTAGACAAAACCAATACAAATATACAGATAACAGGATGTGGTAATGTATTATGAGTGCAAATGACAGGTTGCTGTAAAAGCAGTGGAATTCAGCAAGACAGAAAGAGACCATCACCTTAAACTAATTTTAAAGATTTCTAGTCATAGTGAAGAGAGCTGAAGAGCTTGTGTCAATGAGTATTTTCGGATTTCAGAATTAACTGACTCTGGGCTAAGGCACCAAAGTGGCACTCAGAAATCTGTATTGTAATTCAGATGGGTTTGTACTGGCCCCCTAGGAATTGGCAATTAAATACCATGTTCTTCACTGAAGTATCATCATGGGGCATAGTCAAATAGCCCTTTCTGATGATGATGTTACCCCATAATTCTTTCCAACAAATGTCCATAAGCCTTCTATTGGTCACAAAGTACTAGTCAGCAAAGTAGGAGGTTGGTTGATGTTGGACTAACATTTCATTTCAACACATGGGACCAGTGTTTGATTCTTGTTTCACTCATTTATTCCCCATCTTTTCTGTTATCTATGATGCAAAAGCTCCTCTAACCTTTAAAGGGTAGTTTTTCAACCTTAACTTTATCTTAATCCATATCTTCGCTACATCATATATCATAATTTATTCAACATCAAATTTAACAGCTAACCTGTGATTTATAACCAGCGATTCTTGCGGTCACTAATACAGGACATTTTCATCTGAATAGCCACTGAGTGAGGTGCACTTCAACTGTAATGAACAAACTCAGTGACTTGATCATATATTGAATTCCAAAAAGGCAGAACAAAGAAAGATATAAAAGTCTGTACTCAAAATAACCCAGGAACAATCTGCTGATGTACATTGCAGCTTTTATCCAATATAAAATCACCTGTTACACTGATCTCTAGTCTCAGAGAAAGGCTAACATTTCAAATGTTCACTTTATTCAAAGTGCCCCGAAAGTGAAATGTGTTTAATTTTTAATATCTCCATTTCACTCACTGCTATGTGTCTATTTTACACTGATTGAAGTCCATACATCATTCCTTTCCATTTCCTAAGAACTATCAAAGGGTTGAGGTCACAACGGCAGCAGGTTTCATAGTACCAGACTTACATTCTCTTTTTTTCTCCCTGGATACATTCTCCATCTCTTTCTGGGAGATTCAGAAGAGTCCAGACAGGATATGTAATCCCTCCAGCATGTTCTGGGCCTGCCCAACGGTCTCCTCCCAATTAGACATTGCTGGACACACTGCCACAGGCAGGTATCGAGGAAGCATCCTAATCAGATTCTACCTGAACCACTTTGGCCAAGTTCTTTCAGCGTGAAAGAGCAGCAGTTCTACTGCAAACTCCTTCTGGATGTCTGCGCTCCTCCCACGTCTGTAAGAGCTTTGCCTTGAAACTCTGCAAAGCTCCTCACACCCGGACCCTTTCTGTCAATGCTTTATTCTTTGCACCAACTCTCCACCTGCACTTACAAGGTATATGCCCCTGTCGGCTGATAGTGTCACAAAATTATGACTTTTGCTAAGTTTGGCAGATGTTCACATCATTAGTATTGTAGTTGTCTTAAAACAACAACAAATTACGCATAGACTTAATTGAAGACATCGACAAATTGCAGTTGTCGGGAGAAAAACAATTGGAATTTAGGAAAGGGTCAAATTTGGGGCAGTCCTAAAAAAAAGTTTCACTAAGAAAAAAAATAAAATTTTTGGATTTCCCCCAAAAAATCATTAAATGCGCAGTCCATCATTCTGCAAAAGTTAGCAAGAACATCAAACATGTGCAACAAATGCAACTGATACATCCCATCCCCTCCAATCATCCATCTATTGAAAGTACATACATCCTTAAAACACATGAACTGCTTTATATCTGGATTTACAAGTTTATAAGAAACTATTTGCATTCTATAATCTTTTAAAATTCATAGATATTAGAGCTTGTGAAGTCCCTATGTCTGAAACCACAAATAGCAAAGAGAATACGACTTCACTGGCTTTTTATTGTAATGCATATATTTATTCTGTATGCTCGACATGAATGTTGATTGCCAGTAATTATGGCGAGACATATTCAACTGGAAAGAACCTTGACTGGCTTTTCTCACTAACCTCAAAGCAGAGGTGGGCGAGAGTTATCCGAGTTCCATGTCATAGCAGGAGGGGGATGAGAGGACATGCCACAGTCAGAGAGTTGTTTATTTACATGATTTCTGTTTCCTCCCCCGGCTAGTCCTGGTTATCGTTTGTCCTTGAATGGTCAGGGACGTGTATTCACGAAAAGCTCTGAAAAATATCTGTTGTATTTTATGATGATCCCACATCGAAATCCCTCCTCAGAGTTGGAGTTGATACTACAGATGAAAGTAGTTCATAAACATCTTTGCCCTAAAATAACCCTAAAAGAGGAAACATGTGAAGTGCAGCTCAGATGATTTTGAAGAGACTTTAGAGTTTGTGGAGCAGAGAGGACATTAGCATTCTTAGGTTATTTGAGACCATCTTGCTGTTTCATGTGACATCTGAAGACCTGTGAAAAAACCTAAAGAATGCTCCTCTTTGTATACACTTCAGTATATAGATATTAGGGCTGTAATGGTACATGTATTCGTATTGAACCATTTGGTACAGGACGTAGGATTCAGTACAGGGCTGTGCAAATTTAGAGAAATTCCTAAATAATTTTTAGGGGCGGCAATAGCTCAATCAGTGAGGACGCAAGCTTGTAACCGGAGGGTCGCTGGTTCAAGTCCCAGACGCACTACGTGTGGAGGTTGGAGATAGAAAAGTGCAGAGGTGCTCTTGAGCAAGGCTGCTCGCGGTGCCATTATATGGCAACCCCCTCACTCTAACATTTCTCCCTTAGTGCATGTGTTGTGATTGTGTGTGTATTTGTGTGTGTCTCTCACTGCATGTACAGCATGTAAAACAAATAAAACCAAGCATGTAAATGAATAATAGAAGTGAAACAATTGAATTTCCCCTTCGTAGGATTAATAAAGGTAATCTTTTTAAAGTTCAGATTTTGAAGTCTAAATTCATCTTTTTCTCCAAGTTTGAGGGCCTCTCAAACAACACTGATCCATAATTCCACTAATGACTACATGTGTGAATATCACCGCTACAAGAAAAAAACATTGGTACAAATGCAGCTGTTTATGTTTTGCATTTTGTTCCCATACTGTACCAAAAATGAACCTAACCCCAACCTCAAATATATATATATATACACATATACACACATATATATATATACATATACACACATATATACTGTATATATACATATACACACACATATATATATATATACATAT
>JAFBJT010103988.1:0-28604 GCA_016785325.1 Chascanopsetta lugubris
GTCGCACTCTCGCTCCAGCGTCACTTCGGAGACAACAGAGGGGAGGGTGGACAGAGGGGGGGTGGGGGGGGGGGAGAAGGGGAAGTAAGGAGACGCACCCGGGCCAAGCCCTCCTCCCATCCCGCACCCGCGCCGGCAGGAGATGATGTCCGAGCCCAATAAGTACCGGGAGTGGATCCTGGAAACCATCGACTCCCTCCGCTCCAGGAAAGCGCGTCCGGACCTGGAGAGGATCTGTCGGATGGTCCGGAGACGACACGGGTCCGACCCGGACCGAACCAGGACGGAGCTGGAGAAACTGATCCAAGAGCAGACGGTGCTCAAAGTTAGCTACAAGGGCTCCATATCGTACCGGAACGCGGCCAAGGTGCAGAGGAAGAGCCGGAGGAAGAGTGACTTTATAGCGGCGGCTGGAGGCGGCGGCGGCGGCGGCGGCGGCGCGGAGGCAGCGGCGCTGAGGGAGTGGAGCAAGCATCCGAACAACAACGGCGACAGCGCGCACAGCTTCACCGACCAGGACGAGGGCGAGGAGCCGGAGCCGGAGCCGGAGCCGGAGCCCAGCCCGGATCCCCGCACCCAGGCGGCGGCCACGAAGCTGACGCCTGCCTCCTCCAGCCCGAGCAGCGGAAACGGGCTCTCCGGCGACGGCGGTGGCGCAACAACGGACTGTACGGAGGAGACGGCAAGTGCACCGAGGGACGAGGGAACCGGCGATGGAGACGGGACGGCGCCGAGCACGAGCGACGTGTGCGGCGGGGGGAGGAGGCTCGGTCCGCCCGGAACCGAGAGCCAGAAGGAAACTTGCCCCGGGAGCGTCGGCAGCCCCCCGCAGCCGCAGCAGAGGCAGCCTGCGCCCAAACTTCGAGTCGGAGGAGCGGAGGCTGGAACCCGGGCGAACTCCTCTGACCCGGAGGCTTCCGTTCGCAGCCCGTCCCAGAGGAGCCTCCTCCGGGGGGGCTCCTCCTCCTCGTCCTCCACCACCGCCACCCGAGGCCACGCCAAGCCGCTCGGGCTGAAGGAGATCCTGGGCTACCTGAGCAGCCAGGAGCGGCTGTCGGAGGAGAAGCTGACCCGCGGCAAAGTCAAGGTGGTGATGGAGCGAGAGGTGGTGAGGGGCAGGCTGCGCAGGACCCGCTGCGGGAACATCACTCTGCCGCTGAGGGGGGCGGCGGCGGCGGCGGCGGCGGAGGAGGAGGACGCGTCCGGGGAGAGGAGCGCGGCGCAGGACAGACGGGTGAAGAAGGTGGGACACGGTGCCTTTCATATGTCCGACACTTACAGTACTGAGAGGGAGTGCGTGTGGGTTTTAATTGTGCTGGTAAAAAAAACAATGAAAAAAAAACAACAAAACGACTCATTTTCTACTATAATGGGGGGCGGCGTGGGGGGGGGGTGGGTGAGTGCGCGGTCGTGCCTTTGTGTGTACGTGCACGCGATGGCGTGCGCGTCTGGGGCTTCCCTCCCACACAAAAGATGCGGGGTTACTCCATCTCCGAGCAGACAGCTCCGGAGCGGCACCCCCCCCCCCCCCCCCCCCCCCCCCCCCCCCCCGCCGCGGCCCCCCCCCCCCGCCCCCCCCCCCCTCCATCGGGAACTTGGGCCCCATCGCTCATGTCCTAAACTTGAGACGCACCCCTGCCGCTCCCGTGCCGCTCCCGTGCCGCTCCCTTGCCGCTCTGACGCCGCTCAGGCGATAGGCTGCCGCGCGGCGTTTTCCCGTCTTTAATTGTTATGAGCGGTCGCTGTCATTGTCTTAAACTTGAGGCGTGCCTCTGCTGCTTTCCCCACGCGCATGCCCGTTCCGCGTGCACGTCCACACACTTCTCGTTACTCGTCAACGTGCCGCTGCCGCTCCCGCGCCGCACAGCCATGCGTCACGTTTGATCGCAGTTGTGCTGAGGTACAGTTTGAACCCTGCCAGTTGTTGTTGTTATTGTTTACTCTCGCCTCTCTTCCTTTCCGCGCCTCATTCGATCCTTTGTATGCTCTCTGACAGCGCGCGCTCCTCCTCCTCCTCCTCCTCCTCCTCCTCCTCCTCCTCCTCCTCCTCGTGGACGCGCGTGGCCGTAGCGGCAATTCTGTGTCTGTCCAAGTGGGAGCAAGATGTTGTAGCGCAAACAGTTCCCTGCATGTGCGGACCTGAGCGAGAAGTTGGATCAAAGTCACGCGCAACCCCCCACCCCCACCCCACCCCACCCTTTCCTAATCGAACTTTGTATGTGTCGTTGCAGCCTCCGCCCTCTTCCTCCTCTCCCTCCTCTTCCTCCTCTGTGCAGGGGAATGAGCCGATGGAAACAGGCTGCGAGGCGGAAGCGCAGGAGGAGGAGGAGGAGGAGGAGGAAGAGGAGGATGGCGACGATCCCCGGAGTTCTGATGAGGAGGGCGGACCATCGCCGGTTGCCATGACAACGGAACCGGGGCTGACGGAGAAGGCCGCTGAAGATGCTGTGATCCAAGCAGCTTCAAGGCAGGAGAGCCCTCAGCAGCAGCAGCAGCAGGGTGGCACAGGTGCGTGCGCGTGCGCCATATGCGCGTGCGTGAGTGTCTGACTGTGTGTGATGACTGGCTCAATCAAACACAGCCTCGTTATTGAGATAGTCTCAACTCCTAACTGACTTTACTGCCATTACTTGAATTGTGAACTTCCAACTTTTGGACTTACCTCAGGTGCTATTTTCTGAAAGTTGCAGTGTGTAAGATTTAGTGACATCTTGTGGTGAAATCGAATATTGCAGCCGAATATCCCTCACCTCATTCTTCCCTTCTAAGAGAACCTATGGCAGCCTACAGTTAACAGTAGAACTCAAAGGGTGTTTAGTTGGTCCTGTATGGGCTACTGCAAAAAACATGATGGTGTAACATGGCGGCCTCCAAGGAGAGGAACCACTCCTGATGTAAATATACTCTCATTGTCATGACAACGACAATTCATACATTCAATTGATCACACACTCTTAAAAACATTGTATCTGTCATTTCCGAGACATGGAAATCATTTGAAAACAAATCTGGCACACTGCACCTTTAAGGGATTTCACTGGTATTTTGAGTCATATTTTGTCTTTTTGAATTGTTGTGTCTCCTCCTCTTCCCCTGCCTCTCTCTCAGGGTCACTCTCTCTCACCATGACACCGTCACCGCCTGAGCTGCAGGGAGCCTCACTGTCACCGAGTGGACACCCAGAGAAGAGTGCAGCTGCACGCACACGTCATGGGTCACGGGTGAGTGCAGGCGGGTGCAGCAGCACCGTGTGCTTAGTTCACTTTAAAGGTGCAGTGTGTAAGATTTCGCTCAATTTTTGTCACTATATCTGTAGAAATAGAATCACAAGACAATTATGTGCAGACGATTTTACATGTGTGTAGTCACCTCCATGTATGACTTGCTTTTTTATATTGCCCTTTAATAAGCCCTTTAATGTATATTTCCATTCAGGAGGGGGTCCTCCCTATGAGGGCAGCCACATTTGTACAATATTTTTTTACATTTTAGTTATTTAGTTAATGTAGATTTTATTATTATTATTATTATTATTATCATTATTATTATTATTGTTATTATAGTTATTGTTATAAGACAAATACCACTAGTTAGTTAATTGAAGGTGTGGGAGACCTTTCCCAAGAAATGATTCTGTAATCTGGTATTGTTTAGATTAATCAGCCTGCATCAGGATTAGCACCATACATCTTGGACAGCTTTTTAATGTTGCTTGATTTCATTCATTTGTTTTTGCAAACATAACATTGGTCTTCACTTGTATTCTGAGTGTCATCAGAACATCTTAAATTGTATTTGTCTAAAGCTGTAGGAACCTTCTTTCTTTTCCTGCAACGGTTGAAATGTGTTGTTGCAGTTGGGTAATGAAGCCAAATATTCAGTTTTTAGGCTCCGCCCCCATCTTTCAGTGACTCTCATTTCGGACTCTCTCCAAAAGACAAACGTCCTCATTTGACCATGGCTTCATATTTATCCATTGTGTCTCCACACTCAGGATCAGCCTCAGCCTGACGGGATCAATCACACGTCCCTGGGCTTCAACAGTGAGTTCCGTTTGACCTCTCATTTCAAAATGTGAAATGTGTTTGGTGGCTTGTCGTGATAAGGGGGCAACGCGCTGAGCTTCATCTGATCCTCCCCGCAGACTCCGAGTGTCAGACGGAGGTCGGCGTGTCGTCCTGCCTCCTCACACCCACGGCCTCCCCGAGAGACTCCAGCCTGTCTGAGGAGCGAGGGATGGATGGAGGAGTGAGCAGCGACGGGTGAGCACAGCAGATATAAGCCACTCCCAGGATCGGCAGTGTTTTCATGCTGTCGCTTCTGTCGAGATGAGGGGGTTTTAATGACTCGGGCGGGAGCGGACACAAAATGAGGCAGGTTACCACTGTTAAGATTGCCACCGCGTTCCACGCACGGTGTTGTTCTCTACTTCCTGGTTGCCGTGACTGAAGGCCGAGGACTGAACCACCAGCGGGTGGGTGTGGTGACACACAACAGACTCCATATTGAAAAGATACACAAGAGGAGAGCGAGTCAAGGTTTGGGTGATAAGAGCCAACACCTGTGTCGATGTGCTGTAAACAACGATATGTCAATCACGTCCTGCCCCTCCACCCTTCGGCACCTGAATTGGGACACAGCCACTGACCAACAGTCACGGGCCATGGAACATCTGCTCCTCCTTTTGCCTGCTCCTTTTTCTTTGTCCAGTCCAGTCTCATCAGCTCCGTGGGTCAGATGCGGTTGTGTTCATGACCCGCGCTGGATGCTGACTCCCAAATCACCAGTGGTAGCGGAAGAGGTGTAATAATGTCAGTGACTTTGCAGTGGCCCCACCCTCTACAATGGAGAGGTCGAAGGTCTTGCAAGGTGCAGGTGACCTCATCACAGACGAACCCATTAGATATCAGTGGACAGTGGACAAAGTTTATGCGGTGACATTTGAAATGCAGATTTTTCCACACACAGATCAGAAGAGATGCAAATGTGTAGAACTGAACCCACGCTCTCCCTCATATTTCCAGCTTGATAAAGTGCGAGGGGGCCAGTGGAAGCCCCGTGGACTGGACCGTGTCAGACGTGGTCAGTTACTTCACAGCAGCAGGTTTCCCTGAGCAGGCCGCAGCTTTCAGCACCCAGGTGAGCGTGCGAGTCCGCTCTACTAGCCACAAGGGGGCAGCACAGACGAGAGAGGACAACATCCTCTGGGTGCACTTCACTTTGTCTCAGCAGGTGAACCTCTGAACAGAAATCTCATCATGAATATGTCTTTGGCAGGAAATCGATGGCAAGTCTCTCCTCCTCATGCAGCGCAACGATGTTCTGACCGGCCTGTCAATCAGACTTGGCCCCGCCCTCAAGATTTACGAGGGCCATGTAAAGGTGCTGCAGAGAACACACTTTGAGGATGACGACTGCTAACAATGCACGCATGAAATATTATCAACACGTTCATGTCAAAATATAAAAATGCATGCAGGATATACAGTATATAGATGTTACTTTTCATCTCATGACACACACACACACACACACACACACACACACACACACACACACACTCCTGTTCCCTCCTCTACACCTGCTCTGGTCCATTAACCATTTCATCTCTTCTTGGTTCCCCCATGACCTCTTCCTCCATTATTACTTTTATGGACATTTGGAATTAGAGCCTCGTGTTTTTGTTTGTTTGCGATGAGAGGGTTAGTCAACAGAGCACGAGTCACACTCGTAAACCTAATATAGATTAGTGACATCCAGTGGTGAAGCCTTACCTCAACCAGCCTTCAGTTATCATTGAGTTGAGAGTGTTTGTCCCGTCAGGGTTACAGCACAGACACGTGGGCCTCTGTAGAAAGGACCTAAAGAGCTCATGTAAACAATTATTCTTTTATCCGGCCGATTCAGAGACACACCAGTCGAATGATCGATTCCCAATAGAATTTGTATTAGCTTAATGCAAATCTCACACACTGCACCTTTACACACGGCTGTTGTAAACGACTGCATCATCGAATCAGTATTTACGAAGATCTTACAGGCTGACGAGGCTGTCAGGATCCGAGTGAACCCGCTGACCTACTGTCCAACCACAGAGCAGCATGGCTACTTTTATTCAGAAAGTCTCCACTGAGGTGAACATGTCGAAACAGTGAGACATTTATAAATGACTTCAATAGAAAGCTAATGTGAATCAACTCTTTTCATAGCACCAGCATTGCAAACACTATTTGTAATGTTCAAACCAAATGTCATAGTCACACACCTGCACTGCACCTACATACATCACACATCTTTAAAATTCCTCCTTTGATCCTGTGTATTTTTGAGTTTTCAAACACATTGAGTTTGATTTGCGTTTGAATCGTTCAAATCAACATTTCCATTCAAACCGCCTCTACCTCTCCCGTTACTTCCTCTCTCCTTCTATCTCCAGCTCCCTGGTGCATGAGACTGAGTCTGAGTCTCACCCAGAGGATGATGTACAGTTCTTTGTTAAGGGACGATTTTAATAATAAACAAAGTAGAACGCCATCTGTTGTTGAGGTTTTTGTTTGCAAGGTAAAAGTAGTCGATGTACCATGCCTGCCTGCCTGTGTGTGTGTGTGTGTGTGTGTGTGTATACCTGTGAGTTAACCCACTGCTCATGTAAATGTACTTTAATGGTCTCATTTAAGTGTAATGGAAATAAATAACACCTTTAGGTGATTATAGAATATCACCGGACTAGAATAGATGACCGAAACCGTGCACACTGCACCTTTAAACATAGGTGAAGGCCAGGTTTACATTGAGGTTGGTTTCAAAATACTGTAAAGTGAAATACCTGTGTTTGTGCAGCTGATGTAAATTTAGTTTTGCCTATGAATCATGGGCAGCGCCTGCACAGGGTAGAAAGGAGGGGGGCGTGCCTAAGATGGAGATTCTGTTGCCTATGATGCGCTACTGTGTCCTTTAATTTGAATGTACATTTACCATCAGACATTTCCATGCAACTATCTGTGGAGTCATCGCGACGAGCTCAACACAGTGAGGCGGGAAATAAAGAGAAAGACGAGTCCCTGCCGGGATTTCCGTGTGTCTCAGCAGCCAGACACCGGACACTTTTCAGGTCGTATTTGTAAACAATGTGTCAACATGTCACCGAGCTTTGCCGGGAACAACTCCAAACACGGCAACGCAGCCGCCGGCAACATCGGCAACTGCTTCTTCGTCAGCACCTTCCTCAACGACTACCCCTTCTCAGGAGTGTTGGCCTTCTTCACGATACACGTGGCTATTTTCCTGGTACGTGCCTCCGCTCCGATTTGTTGCGCTCCTCCTCCGTTTGTCACGGCAACCAGCTCAGATCGCTCCCTCCTCTCGCCGTCTGCAGGTGCTGGTCTTCCTGTTCTGTTTCGTCCGGAACTTTTGGGACCACGGGCGCATAGCTCAAGTGGCAAGCCCGACTAACACACAGTAATGCACCGCAGACTGACGGATGATGTCCGCGCCATGAGCCGCGCAACACTGTGATCGTAACACGTCGACCCATTGTGCCTTGTGTTTCAGGGCAACCGACGACGCGGAGCAGAACGATGGAGATGCCACGGCCCCCGAGCACGAACAGGTTCAGAGCCAGAAGAACCTCTTCTCAGTTGAATCTCTGTTGGAGCTCATCGTGGTTTTAAAATCCCTCCCCTCGTCCTCAGGGATACTGGGCCTGGGTTCTATTCAACTTCAGGTTGACCGACAAGGACATCGCAGCCAGATGTGGCCCGGAGGCCATCCACTACCTGTCCTTTCTGCGTCACCTGATTTGGCTGCTGGCCATAATGACCACCACCTCATTCTGTGTTGTCGGTTCTGTCAATCTCATAGGAAACAAGTTCGGTGAGTTCCACCGCTTCCACTTTTTATGTCATACGCAAAGTGTCGTCGACGTATTTGTGGTTTTACAAATTTTTTTTTTCCAGCGAAAAATGGTTTTGGATCCATGACTGTTGGGAATCTTGCAGCGACGTGAGTTCTCTTGGCTCATATCAGACAGATGTTATGGACTGTGATGGTTTTTGCTCAGGCCTCACACCCTCTGCTCGCCCCCAGATCCCCCCTGCTGTGGGTGCACTTACTGGTGGGACTCGTCGTGATGGGTCTGACAGTGGCCGTGATGCGATATCACATGGTTAAAGTGAGAGAGAGAGAGACAGTAAGTCGCCCGCTCCGCCCGCCCACCTCTCCCGTCACGCCCGTCCTTCGAAGTCAAAACCCCTCCTCCATCCGCGACCTCGCCCCACCGCTGGCCACCCTTGAATTTATAATCATTGTATTATTGTTTTTCCATTACCCATAAATGAGCCCATTACTGTTTATTTACATGAGGAGAGGGTCCTCTCAATGGAGGGCCGCCATGTTTGTACAGGGCTCAATGGGCTCCTTTAAGGATAACAAAAAAAATTAATAAAAACATTTAGGTGATTATAAATGTGTGACGATGTGAGTATGTAATTGTTCTGTAATATTTTTAAAAGGACCAAAATTTCACACACTGCTCCTTCAAAGGCGTCGAATTTTTTTCTAGATTGTTATCGTCATGACCAAGTCTGTGGTCTTGTGTTGCCCCCGCAGATCAGAAACACCTTGTTGATTGAGCGCGTTCTTAGGAAAACATCAGAAGAAGACATAAAGGAGCATTTCAGGGAGGCGTACCCGGACTGCACCGTCACCTGTGTGACTATGGTCCATGACGTAACCAGCCTCATCAGACTGGACCAGCAACGGTAAGACGTCAGCAGAGGAAGACAGCTGAGTAGTGCTAACTTCAAGGATGAAAGCCAACTCCTCTCCCTACACAGTATAACCTGATTACATTATGGTCTGTTCCATATCGACCTCAGATCAGCAAACATCGGAGGCTTATACATTCCTTTAGACTCGTGTGAGCACTTACATTTGTTGCTCATACGTCCTGTGAGACCCTGCATGTCCACAGTCCACAAACTGTTTAAAGGTGCAGAGTGTAAGATTTCAGTCATTTTTGTCACTTCTCAAATTATTTCGAAACGACCATATAGAGATTTTTTAATGAATGTATAATCACCCAAATGTTCAATCTTTTCCCCTTTACCCTAAAATGAGCCCATTATTGTATATTTACATGTGGAGGGGGTCCTCTCTAAGGGGGCCGCCATGTTTTTACAGTAGCCCAGAGTGGACATACTAAACATCTTTTGAGTTTTAATGACAACTGAAGTCTTCCATAGGTTCTCCTGCATGTTCAGAAGGGTGAGGGTGAGGTGATGGATACAACATGTAACTTCACCGCTAGATAACACACTGCGCCTTTAATGAAATTCTGTGGTGTCAAACATGGGGCCCGCGGGCCAAAACCAGCCCACCAGAGGCTCCAATCCGGCCCACAGGTAGACTTTACAGACATTGAAGACATTAACTGCAATTAATCAACTATTTCAAATCTGTCCACTGGAGGTCGCACACAACATTGTCAAGTAGGCTCATGCTGGAGCTGCTGTTTCCAAAGGGAGCAAATGGACCTTATTTATTCTACAAAGGGAACAATATGGAGTTGTTTACAGGTTATTATGATGTGATTTTTTTGAATGTGGTATTTGATGTGATGGCTTGTACCCAGGGACCGGGTAATCAATCATTTGAACTACTACAAGCGAATCCTGGTGAAGACAGGATGTCGTCCGATGACCAGGATCCGTCAGCGTGCAAACATGTGGTTACAGAGCTCTGAGGTGAGACGGCAAATCTATTCTGCTTGTCTTCATGTTTCCTGTTGGTTGTACCATTGTATCATTGATTTAAGGGTTGCAAAGTATATGCAGTCCGTTTAGTGCTGAGCTTTTAAAGGTACAGTGTGTCGGCACTAGTGGTGAAGCTGCATATTGCAGCTGCTGAACACCTCTCACCATACCCTTCCCTTCCAAGCATGTATGAGAACCTATGGTATGTTATTTAAAGTGCTAAGTTTGCCCATTCGGGGCTATTGTGGAAAAAATGGCCGCCTCCATAGAGAGGACCTGCTCCTCAAGGGCTCAATCTAAGGTCATGACAACAATCATTCATACGTTCACGATAATTATTATACATTTAGTAATGGAATTAATTTCAGCTAAATCTGAAAAATCTCTCTTAATTTCCAACGCGAGATACAAGATGAAAAGAATTAACATGAAGTGTGCGTGTGTGTGTGTGTGTGTGTGTGTGGGTGTTGTCCCTCAGATTGATGCTTTGGAGCACTACAGCCGAGAAGAGGAAGACCTGCTGAACAAGATCAGGGTGAAGGTGGCAAAAACCCCCAAGAGGCACCTGGGGAAGGTGTTCGTGAGCCTGGAGAACGCAGCCATGGCCAAGACGTGAGTAGTCGCTCGCTAAAGCCGAGGTGGATTCGGCATCAGCACCACCGACCGCTGCCCTTCGCTCTCCCAACAGAGTTCTGGAGGACTACAATGCCCTGGACTTCAAGGAGAGGGGCCTGGCCATCTTCCGCCACAACTCCAGCCGCTCGTCGAAGAGCGAGCATCTGAAAACACACAAGTGGAAGGTCTCCTTTGCACCCAAAGCCAACAGTGTGTACTGGTAATGTCACTGAAGGAACCATCACTTTGCACCAGCACGGCTGGTGTCACACGCGTGACTGGAGTTCTGCTGCTTCTGCCGTGTGCACAGGGAGAACTGGAGGTCGAAGACGTGGTTCCGGTCCATCGGTGTCTTTCTGTTCAACATCGCCCTCATCATCCTGCTCACCAGATTCACCACCCCAACCATCATCGTCACCTCCATATTAGAGACGGACGTGATCGAACCCCTGGAGACGATCACTGTAAGACCATTGCACAGGCAGATGTTTCAATCCAATCAATCAGTCGGTCAGTATTTATTTGCATAGAGCTTGACAACTCCACCAGCTGCCCAAAGTGCTTTACAATCAGAATACAAACACACCGTAAATGAAAACAGGTGAAAAACATAGATTCTAGACGTCCAAGTTACAGAAGGCACGGAGGGAAAATGGCGCTGCACTGCCCGGTGTTGGGAGCTAGACTGGGTTAAAAGAAGTAGGTAATCAATCAAAAGTTCAAAAAGTCAAACCAAGTCATCAGGAGAGAAAAGTGACTGAGTCTTAAACGCTATACGGAATAAATGGGTTTTAAGTTTAACTTTAAAAAAAAAGAAGGGGGAGCTTGTCCCACAATTTTGAGGCAGAAACACAGAGAGAGCGATCGTCCCCCACATTGTGACACACGGACATTTGTTTTTTTGTGTGTGTCATATATCTGTAATTTATATTTTCTCTCCTCAGGGTTCCTACGTCACCGAGTTCTTCGAGTCTATATTGATGTCGGCCCTGGGAACGTTGCTTCCCAACCTGGTTTACCTGACTCGGCGCCTGGAGCCCCACACGGACAGGTCCAGTGAACACGTCGCCATGATGACCAAGCTGTTCTTTTTCCTCCTCATAATGGTGCTGCTCCTGCCCTCGCTGGGCTTCACCAGTGTGACCATGTTTGTGCGCTGGCTGTTTGAACAGATGTTCCGGAAGTGGGTGATGAAGCTCAGGTGAGAAAAAGAAAATCTCCTCCCTCGTTTAAAGGTGCAGTGTGTACGATTTGGTGACATCTAGAGGTGAAGTTGCATGTTGTGTCCATCACCTCACCCTCACCCTCCTGAACATGCAGGAGAACCTGTGGTCGACTACAGTCGTCATTAAAGCCCAAAGGATGTTTAGTACGTCCACTCTGGGCCACTGTAAAAACATGGCGGCCCCCCTAGAGAGGGACCCACTCCTCATCTAAATACAAACGAATGGGCTCATTTCAGGGTCATGGGAAAAAATAAAACATTCAAGTGATTATAAATTGATACAAATGTCAGTCATTGTTTTGTGGTCGTTTTGGAGATGGCAAAAATGACAGAAATCTCACACACCGCACCTTTAACAATCCGCTATCGGCGGCTCTGCTTTCTGTCTAATGTTTGTTCCCGTCACGTCTCCAGGTGTGTGTTCCAGCCCGACATGGGGGCGTATTACGTGAAGTACGTGATCGCAGCAGCCCTGACCGGCGCCGGGCTGGAACTCTGGCGCTTGCCCTCCTTCATAGTTTACATGTGCCGCTTGGCCTGGGTGGGCTCTCCGGTGGAGAGGGAGTACGTCAGACAGGTAGGGCGTGGCGGTGTCCACCGAGGGGGCGGAGCACCGTGCAGGAATGTGAACGTATCCGTAGATTCCCACCCTCATGCTGACTCTCTCTGGCAGAACAATGCCATGGAGGCTCCGTACGGGGCCATGTACAGCATGACAGTCCTCATATTCAACGTGGTCATGGCCTACAGCCTGGTTTGCCCCATCATCACGGTGTTTGGTGAGTCGTTGCGCGACGCATATGCACCGAGTTCCGTGGCGAGGCTCTTAAAGGTGCCGTGTGAAATATTTCGCCCATTTGTGCCACTTCTAAAAACATTTGGAAAGCATTTACATACAGACATTTTTCATGAGTGTATAAGTTCGATAGTGGCTCAGTGGTTAGAGCAGTCACCTGTGGAGGCAAAGGTCACCGGGTCAAATCCCACTCAGGCCCTGTCGCAGCGTCGCTATGTGTTCTGGTAGAAATGCCCTGCGACCCGGAATGCCGCATAAACGTCAGAAGATCAAGTCGAATGTATTTATTTTCCCATTACCCTTAAATCAGCCCTTTAATGTGTATTCACATGAGGAGCGGGTCCTCTCTACGGGGGCCGCCATGTTTTTACAGTCGCCCAGAGTGGACATACTAAACATCTTCTGAGTTTTTATGACAACCGAACTCGACCATAGGTTCTCCTGCATGTTCAGGAGAGTTGAGGGCGAGGTGATGGATACAACATGCAACTTCACCTCTAGATGTCACCAAACATTACCCACTGCACTTTTAACGGTTATGTTTTGTGTGTGTGTGTGTGTGTGTGTGTGTGTGTGTGTGTGTGTGTGCGTGTGGTCGGACTCCTTCAGGTTTGCTCTACATGTCGGTGAGATACTGGGTGGCCAAATACAACCTGTTCTTTGCCTACCTGCCCACCACCCTCGACATGCACGTCCACATGGTGCCCGTGAATCAGGCCCTGTTCGCCCCCATCATATCCCTCACCTGGCTTTACTTCTTCTTCATCATCAAACTAGGTGAGAGGCAAAAACGCGTCCTTCCTGTGTTTCGCATTCAGCCCCTCAACCATCCTCACGCTCTCTGCCTCTGGTGGCCCGCGCGGCGCCGCTAGGTTTCCAGGCTCCCATCGCTGCCGTCAACGCGCTGACGCTGGTTGTGGTCATCGCCGGCTACGTCTCCTACATCTTCTTCGGCTTTGTCAAGTATCTGGGCCCGTGCCTCTACAGGGTGAGTGTCCCGGCGCACGTGCCCGCGTCGCGCGCCACCTCCCGCCCCTGCTCTGATGTCGTTCGGCCTTCCGTGCAGGAGAGGGAGGGCGACTTTGAGCCGATCGCTGAGGAAGACAACGACGTCTACCTTCCCAAAGTGCTTTTCCCCAGCTCCACCGTCATCGCCATCATGGAGGAAGTGGCCGCCAACCTGGAGAACGACGCCGCCGCCGAGGAGAGCGACCTGAGCGACGACTCCCGGGCAATGGAGGACACGGTCAGCTGCATATGGGAGAGCGCATCTGAGGGCAGCCTGAGGAGCTCATCGGGCAGGGGGGAGGACAGGCGCAGGGCGTCGGCTCACTCAGCCCGGGCCGGCGGCTGCACCGCCAGCCTGAATCGGCCGGCGGGCGACAACAGGACCGGCGTGGTCATTAATGCGCGGGCGGGTGCCGGCCAGAGAGACGCCATGATTCCAAAGGTCAGGGACAGCGTAAAGATCGGCGTTGAGTATGAAGACAGCAGCGAAGAAGGAAGCACAGACGATGTATGTCTCGATCCCAAAACCCTGAGGAGGCGCCTGAGGGAATGGTGCACGCAGCTGGTGTATCCATGTTGGATGAGATTGAACCAGATCTTCAGATGATCCCCCCGGCACCTGCCGGACTCCACCGCATCCTCCTGGTATTTATCACCGCTTTCCGTACACACATCGTATTCCGTGCACACAAAAAACACCAACGATGACCGCGTCACTTCTCCGGTTCGCGCTTCAGAGGGATTTAATTCGCTCTCGTGATTTCACAGTAAAGTGTTTCAACATGTCTCCAATACGACGGAGAAAGGTCACAGGTCACGTACGGTGATTCTGCCTGGACACGCCCATGGTGGGCCCATCTGCTTCCATCAGAGATTATTTGACTCATTCCCATGATTTACATGTGGTTTCAGCCTGAATAACATAAATCAACATGTTCTACTGTGTTCCAGTACTCTGGCACAGGAACACATCACCTAATCTGCAGGAATCTCCCAGGCTTTCTGTCGAGTCCAGGATTCTTCATATAGACCTCGTAGTTGTGAAAGTATTTCTTTTGGGTAAGTCATGTTGGACTGGGAGGAACTTTGGACTGTCTCCGTGCGCTCGTGCCAGATGTGTAGCTGCAGGAACACGCCCGTATTTGTTCCGCTGACTCCGCGATGATCTACTCTCCGGTGGAGATGATTCCTCGGTGCCTGGGGAAACAAACGGGGGGGTGAATCTGTGGGTCACTTGATTTGTCCTCTCTCCTGCTCAGGATCTGCAACCACCTGCAGCTTCACCAAAGAGGAGGATGAGCGACTGTGAGGCAGCAGCTTCTGCTCATGTGATCGTTTTGACCACATTATGGTATGGCTTCGTGTTTCCACTGTGTTTTAGATGTATGACACTGAAAGTCACACTGCTTCCCAACTGTGTGTGTGTGTGTGTGAGTGAGTGAGTGAGTGAGTGAGTGAGAGAGAGAGAGAGAGTTAGTCACCCCTGGCTTAGGTCATACCAGTGCAGTATTGATGCCGGAATTGAAGTTAGAAAGTGAAACTCTGTGAAATCAGAGGACTCACCGTGATGTGTCTCACTGGACACTGACTTTGGCGGCTCAGATCTTACGCTGCTCATTAGTTGCATCATGTGATGTCACAACGTTCCAGCAGTCGGCATCACTGAGGTCTAACTGTTGCCTTTGACCTCTGCTGATGCTTCACCATTCACGTCAACATTGGCAAGACAGGGCAAATGCATTTAAATAGCACCGTTTATGCACCGTGGCAGTTTACAGCAGTTTAGCTCCCACCATTAGCCCACTCTGCAGCTCTCGCCTATTATCCATGGGCAACATCTACAGACAGGGAGGGGAGGGGCTTTAAACTTGGGGTGGGGTGTCTATGATGTCGTGCCGTGTCCTTTAATGCGTTCGAATGTACATTTGACATCAGAAATTGAGAGTCAAAGCAGCGAGAAGTGGAAGCAAGCTCGATACAAGACGCAAGAGATACCAGACTTTTGTATTTGTCAACAATCTGCCACCGACATGTCACTGTCCAGCCTTGTGAGCTCGACCACAGATTCCCAAACTGACATCGCTTCCATTATTGCCAATTTCTCATCCGCAGTCGGCACTTTCTTCAGTGAGCTGTCACTCCCAAGAGAGCTGAGCGTCCTTTCGATACATGTGGCCATTTTCCTGGTACATCTCGCGAGCTTCTGATGAAATTCGTGTAAAATCATGTGATTCTGTCATTGGTGTTTCCATCGCTCGTAGGAAGCACCAGTGGACAGCTACGAGTTGTCATGAATGCTCTTGTCATTGACAGTTGCTGGTCCTCGTGGTCTGTTTGATCAAGACGTCCCGGAAGCACGGCCGTTTGGCTTCAGTCACCGACATCAACGCACAGTGAGTTCGACGACACCATGTCGGACGGTGTTTAAGCTACGTGTGGCGCGCACCATTATTATAACAAGGGTCCAACTGTGCCTTGTGTCTCAGGTCAACCTCTGACACAGATCTGAGCAGTCAAGATGCAGGGACCCGAGATCCGTCGCCTGAGAGTGAACAGGTACGAGAGTAGAAAGGAAAACAAAGTGGATACAAAAAAAAAAAGTCTCTCAATTAAACCGTCGTTTCCTGTTACTGTGCTGAAAATCTCTCTTATTGTCTTTAGGGATCCGGACAAGGTCAAGGTCAAGGTATAGTTTGTTATCCCACCAGGAGAACTTCACTGGGTAATGCAGGTGTCATCGAAAACAAGGGGGCGCGCAATATGTCAACATCATCATCATCATCATCATCACATATCTACATTCCCATGTTATCCAGTGATCCGGGTGGTGGGGTATTTCTACCATTACTCATAGGAGCATTCAGAGGATCAGGGCCAGTGACCCTGCAGCAGGGTCCAAGTGGGATTCGAACCAGTGACCTTTGTTCCTTTGTTTACAGACGCGACGGCTCTAATCACCGAGCCACTGCCGCCCAATGCAATGTAAAATATGCCAAATGATAGAGTGCAAAAAAGGCTTCCTGCCTCTGTGTAACAGTTACTACACCACCGCTGCATCAGTTGCATATTTGAAATACATAAGAGCTGGAGCAGATACTTGACAGTTATTAGTGTATGATATAATAAGGAAGGATAGAACACATCCTTGGACGGGCGCCTATCTTTATTGTTTAAGTTCATGGGCCAAAGGCAGCCCACTTTGGGCTGGACAAGTAAAATCATTGCAAAATAACTTATAAACAACAGCAACTGCCTAACACTGTTGTGTGCAAATTTGAAATAACAGTCAGTCTTGAGAAATTGAGAAATTACCGCGTTCATTTCCTCTCATCTGGCAGGCGGGTCTTGGCCCACGGGCAGTATATTCGACACCCCTGTTTTAGAGGATGAAATAACAAAGTTAAAACCATCTCGCTGAATGAGAGCTGATTAGAAATGATTCACTCATGCAATAATCATTTTGTGTTGTTGGATCTGTCCACCTGACAGGAAGCAGGCGCTCATCAACCCTGCGCCAAAGAAGACGGCGCCGGAACTGATCAACTGTAGACCAGTCGCACTCACACCGGTCATCAGAAAGTGCTTTGAGAGACCATCTCATCTAAAAACCAGTCTACCACCCTCCTTTAATCAACACCTGTACACATAGTGGGCAGCACAGAGTTTGCTGTTGCCATGGCAGCACACATTATACTGAGTTTCCTGAAGTTTCAAAAGACCCATCTGGGGATGCTGTTCAGCAACGGTGTTGTCATCCTGTCTAACATCCTGTTCATCCTGGTCAGCATTTGGATTTCGCGCTTCATCCCAAACGTGCCACATTCCATCAGACTTGGACTCAGCACTGGCACACCTCAGGGCTGCGTGTTAAGTCCCCCGCTCTTCCCTTTGTACACTCATCACTGCACTGCAGTTCACCCAACCAACACTGTCGTTGGATTCGCTGATGACATGATGCAATTTGTTCTCATTGCAAACAGAGATTGTAATGTCAAAGCACAGCGATGAGATCCAGAGACAGATGGAATGGTGCTCCGCAAACACTCTGGAAGTAACCTTTAGATGAAAGAGCGGAGAGAGGACCTAGCACCACTTTCCACAGGTTTCTACATTCACCCTCCTGAAGCTCCATATCGCTGATGACCTCTCCTGGACAGCTGAAACCACTGCAACTACTAATCAGACACAGCAGCACCTCCACTCTCTGAGACCTCGAAGAACAACAACCTGCAACTGTTGACCCTGTGTCCTCTGGTGGACATGAAGCATCATGACAGCATGGACTCATGACACTGAATTTGTCCATTTCCTCATTTCTGCCTCTTCTTTTTTTAACTTGATTTTCTTCGAAAACAGTGATACAAATAAAAACAGACTCTCCAACTATGGGTGACATCGTGGTCATAGATTCATCGATGCAGTTCTTGTTTGGCTTGTGGCTGGTTGCCCACACTTGCTCTGCGAGTCACATTCGGAGTTGCGATGTAAGTATGTCTTTATTTCCTGGTTTTCTCCTCAGGGATCATTATGGTAAACACAAGGGCTCTATTGTGTGAAGCCATACAGCTGAAAGTCCTGCGTTAAAAATAGAAGCCGTGTTCAAACAAATGAATGGATCTGTGATAGAAAAGTTCAGGAAGTGATGTTATAATCGATGATGGGGGGATGTATGATTTGTAGATAAATATTCACGATGGTGAGCAACAAGTGAATCCCAGCCGATAGTATATGCAAGAGGCACACTCAACTCAGAAGTGGCTCACGACTCACTCTAGTGGTGAAAAGGTGGTAGTATGATTATCCCTGTAATTCTGTGTCGTGTGTTTGTGTGTGTGTGTGCGTGCGTGCATGTGTGTGTGTGTGTGTGTGTGTGTGTGTGTATAGAGCAGTATAGAGGATCTTAGGCTTGTGTGGGTGGGACACTTCACCAAATCTTCACAAACAGTTACACAGGCAATGACATGGGTGTTATCACTCCCTTTATTATAACACATTTATAGTATAACATAAATACATCCAGACATTGAAATAATATATCAAACCACTAGTGTGTTCAATCTAAAAAAAAGTACCTGTCCACGGTAAAGTACACTGAGATCAGAGGTCACAATAAACAGCTGACTCATCAGGTGGTGTGAGGGTGGAGTATAAGACGGCTGCGGGTTGGGGTGTGACACTGCTGCGGTCTTTGGAGAAGTTGAAGTCGATGGTGGAGTAAAACAGGCCGTCCGATTGGTTCTGAGGCTCCGATGAGACCAAGGTGTTGTCCGCTTCCTCTCCGTCGTCGCGTTGGACGCGTTTGGACGGCACCGCGTACAAGCAGCTGGACGAGGTGCCATCGGAGGGTTCGACCAGCGGGGCTGCTGTGGCGCCTTCGGAAGCGTTTTGTTCCATACTGGACACCGGTGCGTGGACCGCGGTCTGGCACTTAGCTGTGTGGACGACAATCACACGTGGGTAACCGTTACAAATCACTGTGATGAGAAAACTATTCTCTTTGATCTGTTTGAACTAGTATTTACATGAATCTGCAGTAAATAACAGAAAAATAGCCACAAAATTCAAACTGACTTTATGTTGGGTTTAACATGCTGATTCAAGATACATGATTGACAGGCGCACTTCATTTCCCAGGGCAATCTAAAAATACTCTGGAGTGTGTACATGAGCACCACTCAGCATCCAGGCCTGCCTGTCAAGTCATCGCTGGTCATTACTTTCGATCTTTGAATCGTACATAAGCTTGAAAATTAGGTTGTCGTTTATTTTTTGTTTGTTTTTTACCAGATGATGATCTGATGTCCCTCCTTTGATGTTTTAAGAACATCAGCAGCACCACAGCGAGAGCCAGCAGCACCACGCCAAGACCTGCGCCGATGTACACCAGTGTCCCTGTGAAAAGGAGACACCACCGTGTCATCTCTCAGGGGTCTGTCTCCCACACACTGGCGGAGTATGAACTGCTTTATGTTTGCTTGTGCCATCCACGTAAAGGCGATGCAACGTGTCCGTAC
This sequence comes from Chascanopsetta lugubris, assembly GCA_016785325.1. NCBI lineage: Eukaryota > Metazoa > Chordata > Actinopteri > Pleuronectiformes > Bothidae > Chascanopsetta > Chascanopsetta lugubris. Next base: position 19,411 of record JAFBJT010103988.1, read on the forward strand.
TGTCACAAGCGTTTATGCTGTTATTCATTTGTCACATTGCAATTGCACCACCAGTCCACTAGTTGGTATCACCAGGATTTTGCTACCATAACATAGACTACGTTGAAGTTGCCGTCTGCTTCTTTGTTTTATTTTTCCATCCGTTATTATTACTATTATCAATAATAAGAATAATATTGATGTAATGAAAAACAGTGATGGGGGAGTTACATATGTGTAAGAGAAAATACCAGGGCCATAAAACTGACCAATGGCAGCTTTTTGTGTCTGCATGGCGATAGCGTGAAGTAACGATGGGAACGGGAGGGTGCACGCCACATGGCCCCACATGCAAACATGACTCGGCCATCTTCAGAGCTGTACGTTGCTCCTCATGGTTTTACCTGAATTTGACATGAACGTGCCGCCGTCATCTTCGCCATTGCCCACTGGAAGAAAGAAGAAAAAGCTGTGTCATGTTTACTTTGTGCCGTGTCAGTGTCTCGCTTCTTTTCTGAGGCTGAAAAGGAGAAGATCTGCCAGACACACACACACCACACACACACACACACACACACACACACACACACACACACACACACACACACACACACACACTGTTGTGAAATTACACACTCGTGGAGAGGAAATGAAATGATGTTCCTCGTCTGGTGATTTATAAACAACTGATGACGTCGGCCTTCGCAACTCACCCCGAATGACGGTGAGGCCAACGCGATTGAACGTGTCCACACCAACTCTCTCCACTCCGCACCAGTAGACTCCCGCGTCGTCGGGTGTCAGGTGAGAGATGGTCACGTAGAAGGTGTTTCCTTTATCATTGATACTGTATCTGCCGACCGTCTTTTCCACGCTTCTTATCAGAACGTCTTCGTACCCGCAGGGATCCCTGCAGAGGTATTTGACGTTGGTGGCCGCGTTGCTGTGAGAGCAGTGAATTTCAACATGGCCGCCCTGCTGTCCTGTGACTGATCCAGCATCGGTCCCCCACAGTCCTACACGACACACAGACACAACAACAGAGTGAGTCACAGCTTCATTCAGACCAGTGGTTCTCAGCTGGTCTCGTGTGTAGTCGGGGTTGTGCTTGCACTTCGCCAATAGCATTACGAAAACAAACCTTTCTGGTTTTCCTGTCTGTGAAATGGCTGGTGTATATTAGAATTACAAGGCTTCATCGCCACCTACTGTTAAGGAACGTAAATAGACGGCACTCCTTCAAAATAAAAGCACAGGATCTTTTTTTGTAACTTTTTCTTTCCGGGTTGAAGGCTTCGCTTTTGGGTTGCGACCAGGTTTGAAGTTCCAACAATTGTTAACCTTCACTCTTACAGTAACGGAGTAGCGGTTCCCAGTCTCTTTAGGAACGTAGGATTTGGTGCCATCTGTTATGTTGAAAACTCATTCAGGTTTTTAGCTTAGCACATGGTGGCCCTCATGGAGAGGACATGCTTCTGGTGTAAATATACAGGCCAGTGAAAACAGCAGTTTGCACTTGTTGGTGATTACACTCCTATTGTTAGACAATTCATGATCAGTTTCTGCCAATATAGGTAATGTTACTAAAATCTGAACTTTTTCTATCATTGGTTAGAACTTGTTTTGACAGGTTCCTTTACAACACCATATAAGGTTTTTACCTTCGAGCAGTTGAGCAAGAAGGAAGTGCTGGAGAGGTGTTGAAAATCTTGTATAGCTTATATTTTTCCCTGTCGTCACTTTGATTTTATCTTTTTTGGTCTGCAACATTTCGAGTAAACATCCCACAAATAACTTCTAAAATACACTTCTATTTAAATAAATATTTTCAAACATCAAGAGATGAAAAACTATGCAGGACATATACATGCAAATTAAAAACAAATATAAAAACAAACCCAAGCCGAGTAAAAGAACAAACATAGCAACACACAGAAAACTTGTTTTGGCCTCTTACTTACACACTTATTTACCACACAGGTTGAGGTGAGTGCCCAGTGGTGGGATGTGGTTGCCAGATCTGTTACCACGAGTTACTCACATGTCACACCATATTTCAAACAGACTTGGGCCAGTAGGTGTGTTTTGGCCGACACCCATTACCTTGAGGCCACAAGAAGATGAAGAATTCATCTGTGCAGTTAAGTGAATGCTCAGTGTGCGAGTGACTTCACTGGAACAACACTAAACGCACAGTGTCTCGCTTCTTTTCTGAGGCTGAAAAGGAGAAGATCTGCCAGACACACACACACACACACACACACACACACACACACACACACACACACACGTCCACAGGAGACCCACAGACACACTTACCTCCAATAAGAACCAAAAAGAGAAATACCATGTTCATGCCAAAAATGTCACTTTTCTTTTCAGATCTCATAGCTGGGTTCATGTCTTCAGAGCTCTCTCTCTCCCCCTTCTCTCTCTCTCTCTCTCTCTATTTATCTTTCTATTTGTTCCAGGTTCCTCTTTTCTCTTGCACTTCCTGTGTTTCAGCCATGTGAGGCATGACAGCGACACTCCCATTTTCAACCTCACTCCTGAAACAAAGATATGACATGTATTGAAAAAAAGAACGTAATACATCAAAACAGATTTCAATCAATTAAGAGGGACAACATATATTTGACAATAAATGCCAATAAATGTATGTCGACATATATATACACTTCTTCAAGCATGATATTGCAATATACGAATAATGTACATAATATATCTTATTCTTCACACATATCAAACATTTGAACTGGAATTATTCATGTAATATATATTCACATATATTATACAATATATTTAAAGTGACACATGATTTGTCTATTGTTCAATATATTGAGGATATTTTTCTAAATATACTATATTTCAATATTTATGACAATACACACATTTCTAATATATACATGTTTAAACTATTTCATTATTGTAATATTCTATTTTAAGGTGAAACATTGCAATTCTACACTTAAATTGATTATAATAATACAAAACCTAGAATATTAATATATAAGGTATATAGAAAATATATTTCTGTTCTGTAAGTTCAAATGTTGCACTTTCACATATTATCATTTGGTTTATTTGGGTCAAATTTGCAATCACACACTCATTGATACACTGCTCATCTTCAGTGCACAGCACTATCTGAGATTCCTGAACGGACATGATTTCATCAACAAATAACAAAACACAACCAAAAAAAGCACACACCAGTGATTTGTTTGCTTCTGAATTTGTCTTTGTGCATGTAAAGGTTGATTTAATATTTTTGAAACCTATCTATAACTTTGTCATCATTTCTCTATTAGCACCAAGCTGCTGCAGAAATAAATCCTAAATCTGTAGACTCAAAGGAGCATCAGGGAAATTGTCGTTTATAGTTACACCTGTGGCAGCTTGTTTGCAGCGAGCAAGCACTGATGAAAAAACAAAAATAGAAAAAGATTTGCCCAGATGGGAGAAAGGCAGGGGCAACTCCAACTTGCAGAGCACGAGCTTTTGCCAAATAGTGAGCTTCGACATGGGCTGAAGACTGGCAGTCAAGGAATGTCTCATTTTTCTGCAATTGTAACAGCCTGTTTACTCATTGTATGACTGTAAACAAATGAAACTCACTCCCTCAAGTTTTAAACGTGTAAAGAAGAGAGTAACATTAACTGTTCATCTGCAGGGGTCCATGTTTGGGACGATGAATCTCTAGATAAACATGATCCTCCAGCTGGCTGACATCCAGATGTTGGTAATGGCAGATGTGGCCCGGTACATCCACATCAGTGTATTCGTTGACAGCTGAGTGGGGTCTGATGTGAGAGCAGAGGTCAGGGTGTGGAGGCAGTGGAGCTGAGAGAGCTGCCACGTCTGAAGGTGAACAGGTGCAGCGGCAGTCAGGTTCAGCTCTCGCTTCCGGAGCCATGCTCTCATAGTCTGACGATGTCTGGGGGAGGAGAAGAGTGACACGTTCATCTACCCATCCAACCCTCCATCCAACATCTAACCACCCATCCAACATCTAACCACCCATCCAACATCTAACCCTCCATCCAACATCTAACCCTCCATCCAACATCTAAACCTCCATCCAACATCTAACCCTCCATCCAACATCTAACCCTCCATCCAACATCTAACCCTCCATCCAACATCTAACCCTCCATCCAACATCTAACCCTCCATTCAACATCTAACCCTCCATCAAACATCTAACCATCCATCCATCCATCCATTCATCCGACCATCTATCCATCCATCCATCTCCTCATCCATCCATCTACCCATCTAACCCTCCATCCAACATCTAACCATCCATCCAACATCTAACCATCCATTCATCCAACTGTCCATCCATCCATTCATCCATCTACTCATCCATTAATCTAGCCATCTATGTGTCTCTCCGTCAATCCATCCATCCATCTACTCCTCTATCATCCATCCATCCATCCACCCACCCATCTGTCCATCCATCCATCCATTCATCCATCCATCCATTCATACATCTATCCATTAATAACTTGGCTCCAAAACCTTGACCTGTTTGACCTTGTAATCGTGATGACAGTGACATATGACACAATCCATCAGATTCATCATGAGTGTGTATCACAACTGTGATTGTTAATCCACATCATCACAGCAGCTGTGGACACGTGTGACTCAATGAAGGAGAGCCTGTTTTCAGCCCTGTGTCTGTTGCATTGCAAAGTTACAGTGTGTGTGTGGGAAGAGTCAGGGAGCAGCTCAGAGGTTTTCTGTCTTCAACTGACCTCTCGATGGTGAGGTGCACGTGACCTCTGACCTCTCACATTCCACAGGAGACACAGTATGAACAGGGCCACGAACAGAATGGCTGCCACGGACATCACTGCAGTCAGTAACAGCGGCATGTTGAGCTCTGCAGGGAAGAGCGAGCACAGGATATTCTCACACAGGCGCAACCACACATCCTCCGGCATAAATGAGGCGCATGTTGAGCTGGTGTGGATCAATTAAACAAGTCATTTGAACAAGTAAAGTTCAACTTTGACATCAGTTTTGGATAAAAGTTGCAAAGTGATGAAATCGTGGCTAATAAGATTGGAAAGAGACAAGTCACTCACTGTGGACTGTGAGGACAGAGGGAGAGTCGGATTTCTCGTTCACTGTAAAGTGAAAAGATAGAGGAAGATTTATTATTCCATCCAAGACAGAGATGTATTGCTGCTCAGTAACTGCGAAGAAGTAAAGACACAACACAAAGTGTCTAATTGTGTTTTCAGAGGAAGAGAAAGTCCATGCAATGAGGAACCAGCACAGTTTGAGAAGCACCCCGGACTTGGTTCTCATTTACATGAATGGCCTGACATCCCATAACCACCACAGTCAAGAAAATACATCTCATCTCACATGTTTTTATGTTTGTATAAATACTTTAAGTACTTTTTGTTGGACAGTGTCTGACAAGCATTTTCCAGCACTTCTGCTTTTTCTCCTCCCCGTCACATATTTACGATTCCGGGAACAGAAGCAAAATTAGATCTGTGTCTAAAATGAGTGATAGAGAAATAATTCTTCCGGCTTTTAGAAGCTAACAGTTTGCTTACAGCAGTGTCTCCACCATGAGATGTATTTAGCCCCCACAATACAGCTTGTGAATCTGTGCAGCCATTATACATCCCCTGTACAAGAGATGGGGATCCTCCCCGAGAGGTAGTCAGTGTATTACAGGGTCAGTATATAAATACATTTACACCTTTGGTCAATTTTCATTCTTTAGATTTTTTTAATACCCATAAATTCTGTCTCACAGCAGATTAAAAAAAAGAAAGGATTTATATAAAATAAATTGATTTGGTAATATGTTTAATTTCTGGATATATATGTATATATTATTATTATTATTATTATTATTATTATTATTTTCTAAATGAGATTTTTGTATTTTCCGAATGATTTTTTGGGTTCAAAGAACATTTTTGTATTTTTGTATTTTTTTTTCTCTTGAAGAAAGATCAAGTCATGAAAACTATTCTGGGAGTTATTCATGACTGTCTATGTGATCCCATCTAGAGGATGTACTTGAGGACAGTCAGTGAGAACTCTACAATTGTGATTCTTGGGCCTGTGTGATTTGAAATGCTTGATCAATCCATCCTTGGTCTACTTTGTATTCAAATCTGTTTCGAATTGATTCTTTGAATACCTTTGAAGTTGGTCGAGGCTCTGCCACTTTCGGACTCCAGGCTGGAACGTGCCAATAAGACATTGTGCGACATGACTGTACCTCGAGACACATTCAGCACTATGACGCTGACGTGGTCCGGCTGTGCGGTGATGTCCACGCCGCACCAGTACATGCCGCTGTCCTCCGGGACCAGGCGCTCCACCCTGACCAGGAAGATGGCCGCCGAGGTGTTGTCGAACAGGGAGAAGCGGCCGTCGGTCTCCCACTGGTCGTGTGTGTCCGCGCGTATCAGGTGGTTGTCATCGTCGTCCATCCTGCAGAGGTACTTGGCGTTGCTCGTCCACTTGCGTGGGTACTTGCATGTGAAGTGAAAGGTCTGGCCGTCCACGCCGCTCACGGCTGTGGATCTGATGCTGGTCAGAGCTGAGAGGCGAATAAACTGTAGCTTTATTATCTCAGTTCCTGTGAGTTAAAAAATGAATTGATCATATTTTTTTTTTAAAGCCAAACACATAGACGAGCGTCTTACCTGGGATTTGTATTGCAGTGATGATGATTGTTACTGTTGTTCTCCATGAGGTCCAGGCTGTTCCCATCTCTCCCAGTGTGACCTGCCACAGTCCACAGTCACTCTCTGCAGCTGCTGTGAACAATCAGGTGCTTTCCATGTCCATGTGTCCCCGCAGCCTCTTCCTCTTTCAGCCTGCGCTAACCTGTTCATAAGCCCCACGCAGCCTTGGAAAGTGAAGTGATCAACTTTTTGCGACTTGTTGTGTGACTCGGAACCAGAGAGTCCGTGTGGGATCACATTTCAGTTTGAACCTGTGAAGAAAAGAATTTTGAGTTCAGTTCAAAGGTGCAGTGTGTAAGACTTGGTGACCTCTAGAGGTGAAGTCGCACGTTGTATCCATCACCTCACCCTCTCCCTGCTGAACATGCAGGAGAACCTATGGTCGACTTCAGTTGTCATTACAACTCAAAAGATGTTTAGTTCGTCCACTTTTACGACTGTAAAAACATGGCAGCTTCCGTAGAGAGGACCCCCCTCCTCATGTAAATATCCATGAATGGGCTCATTCTAGGGCAGGGGTGTCAAACTAATCTTAGTTCTGGAGCTACATTGTATTTTAAGTGGGCCAGACCAGTGAAAACATAGCATGATGACCTATAAACAACTTTAAAATTACAGTTATGAATTTAATGAAAACACTCTGCGTCAAAATTTTAACTGTAATAAATAAAAAATGTCTCTTCTCTATATACAAATACATAAACCAAGTTATTATCATTATCAATTATTATATTTTGCGGACTCATCCCAAGGGCCAGACCGGACCCTCTGCTGATCCGGTTCTGGCCCACGGGCCGTATGTTTGACACCCCTGTTCTAGGGTAATAAAAAACATTTAGGTGATTATGAATTCATTGAAATGTCAGTATGTAATTGTTTTGTAATATTTTTAGAAGTGACAAAAATGCAAACCAAAATCATACACACTGTACCTTGAATGCACCCTGATCAGCCGTCACACCCTCCTCTATTCTTCACTTCACAGGAAGTCAACTCAGGGCGCACCTACACACACACACACACACACACACCTACACACACACACAGCCGTGCACATACACACATGGTATCTATCTGCACTCGCTCCATCACACATAAGGTGGACACAAGGAATGGGTGAAGACTGGGATTGAACCGTTTACATTCTGGTTGGTGGTCGACCCGCTCTGACCCTTGGCCACAGCGGAACATATTCTCAAACCACTAGTGGCTGTGATAAGGACACACACATGTCACTGACATGTGTGTGTCATCGGTGTTCTGCATTGATACGGCCACTGATAAAGAACCAAAGAACACTGGGCAATGTATGGATTTTATTTTATTTTTGCATATTTATGAGTTTAGCTTGGTTCAAGAGATTGTCTTCCACTGGTTAATGATGATTTGGAGAAATGCCCTTGAGTATTTTTGCGAGAAAATCCTGCGTACTTTATCTTTAAAGACAATATCACGCAGAGATGCAGTATATTCAAACATTTGAGCTTTATTTGATGAAACAGAGAGGAGAGTGTGACGAGGATGAGTCAGGGTGAATCTTGCTCAGTCCAGACTTTTAGGATCCAGTGCCTGGTAGACGGCAGCGTACTGAGTGGCATCGCGAGCACTGGACTCCGGGTCTGCCAGTAAAGACTGCAGTTTCACCATGCCCTGAGTGGTGGCGCCGTCTGCGTTCTCCTCATCGCACTCGGCCTGTGAGTAAATCAGAATCACCGCAATGATGATTCAGGTTAAAAGAATAAGAGTCACATCTAAGATAAATACGATAGATAACAGATTTCTCTCACCTCGTCCCCGTTTTCATCGGGTCTTGTCGGATCTTCTGGCTCAAAGACGCAAGATACATTAGAATTGTCTTTTGTGTTTGTGTGTGTGTGTGTGTGTGTGTGTGTGTGTGTGTGTGTGTGTGTGTGTGTGTGTGTGTGTGTGTTTCCTCACCTGCGTTACTCCTCCAGTGCCTATAGAAAACCAGAGGAATGAGAGCGCAGACCAGAAGAGCCAGGCTCACAGAGATGATGATGACCACTGTGGTGTCTGCAAACAGCAAAGGGAACAAATAACAAGGAGGAAGTTTAGTTACTGAACGGCGCCATGGTTAGGAAGTAGTACTATTTGTTTTTGTGGGGGCTTGCAAGTGTTTGCAAGTGTTTGTATTCAGTCACAGGAAGCTTCAAAACGGGAGAGTTCACCAGATTACTATAATTACATAGAAAAAAAATGATACATAACATATATCTCGGAGCACTCAGCTGCAGACAGTGACCGTGAAGTACCTGTGAGGCTGACGGTTGCCTGCTTGTTGCTCCTCTCGGTTGTGGGCAGCGTCAGCGCCGCAGATGACGGATCTGTTGTGGACTGACCACTGCCACGGGGCAAAGATTCAGGAGATCCAGCAGGAACAGTGGAAGCTTTGAGAGAGAGAGAGACCCAGAGAGAGAGAGAGAGAGAGAGAGAGAGAGAGAGAGAGAGGGGGGGGAAACA
>JAFBJT010103988.1:31453-42799 GCA_016785325.1 Chascanopsetta lugubris
TCCCCCCCTCCATTTGACCTCTCTCTCTCTCTCTCTCTCTCTCTCTCTCTCTCTCTCTCTCTCTCTCTCTCCCCCCCCGCGCCCGCCGCCCCTTCCCAGCTCCACAGAGCCGTCGGTGGAGGACAGTCCAGAGAAACTGAAGGTTAAGGTAGGAGTGGGACACTGTCGCATCATGTTTGACTCCACAGACACTTGTACAGTGAAGGACACTCCACTCTGTCTGTGACGTAACGCGTGAGGTCGGAGCGGGACGATCCTCAGACTGTGTGGTTTCTGTTGCGCAGACTTCCCTCACGTGGCCCCACTTCTTCTCCTACTCATATTACTTGGTATCGTATTCCTTTTATTTGTAACCGCACCTCAGTCCTCCGGCCTGGGTATGTGCGGTTACTCTGTGAGTAGCGATGAATCGTTTCATAATTCATTTGAAGAAAATCAATAATTAGTCCATGATCCTGAAAGACATTTATAATCTGCCCCATGACGGGTGAAGCCGCACGCTAATCTAATGAGATTAAGCATCAGTCATTAACAGGGGCCTTTGTAACTGTGTATGAACTTGAATGAAACCTGATTCTAATCCTGTGCAACATCAGATGTGGACACCTCGGGATTAAGATGAAGATTATTGTTGATCCTGCTTTTCCTTCTTCCCTGGCCTCAGGGCTTCAGATGAGAGGAAGATAAATCAGTGTATGCTAATTCATAACTAACTGGGGTTTGAACCCAGACAGCTCCGAGTCGGAACACATCAAAAACCCTTCAATATGTCACATTATTAAATCATCTTTGGACTAATTAATACAATTCATTGATTTATATTATAGCTGGTGAAATGATGGCATAGGGATTTTATTCCCCCCACAAAAAATGCACTCTCTTGTTTATACCTTAAAGGTGTCGTCCAAAGGATTGTAATGTATAAACACATTAGTGAGAATCTGTCCCCTCTGGTGGTGACACTTATTAAAATGCACATTTCTTTAACAAGCTAATGAGGCTAACCATTAGCATCCACCTGTCCAAACATCTCTGCCCCAAAACATGACCCAAACACATCAAGACAACGAGGAAATAAACACACACCTTTTCTAAGAAGCTTCAACCTAAAATCTCTTCCAGAGTAGTGTCTCCCTCTTTCCGCCTGCTGCTGTTTCTGCACAGATCTCAGAGTAATCCCTTTATGTCCACACTGTCCCACTCTCCCAAGGACAATGAGATTTCGGGTGTTGAATCTGGTCCAGCCTCATCATCTCTAACCCCCTCATTCATTCATTCAGCTTCTCCTGTCTAAGGAATAGATTTAATAACTCCCTCCCTCATTTCAATTTACAGCATCATCCCACTAATGCAACGTCGTGTCGCTTCTGATCAATAGCGCTTAACAGAAACATCGATAGGGGAGAAGCACTCTGAAGCGATTTCCACTAAATTCAGCCCCCGCAGGCGGCTGCAACTCAACGGGAGCCGTGTAAAACGTCTGGTTGTGGTGTTTGTGTTCAGGGGCCGTCTCTGAATGATGACCTGAGCGCCAGCAGCAGCAGCTCGGTGGAGATCAGCGGCCTGCTGAGTGACAGCAAGATGCCCGGACGCTCGCACAACCTGGTGCTGTCCTCGGACGAGGTACACGCACACAATCTCTGGAAAAAAAAAAATATATATATATATGTATATATATATATATATGTATGTATATATGTATATATATACATATATATATGTATATATATATCTTCCTCTCAAGAGGAAATGCAAGAGGACTCTTACTTTGAAACTCATACAGGAAGTGATGCAAATGTCCATGAAGGTGATATACATGCATATCTACCTCACTGACAAGCAACTGAGTTGCATCAGCTGAAGTGTTGAGGCTCATGACTCCCTCTAGTGGTTAGAAACAGTACAAACAGTCTTTAGTTTGATGAGTCTTCAGTTGGTATCTCCATAAAATAGTAGAATGAAATCTTGGATATGACATCAGCACTATGAGGGATGCAAATGTCCATGAAGGTGATATACATGCATACCTACCTCACTGACAAGCAACTGAGTTGCATCAGCTGAAGTGTTGAGGCTCATGACTCCCTCTAGTGGTTAGAAACAGTACAAACAGTCTTTAGTTTGATGAGTCTTCAGTTGGTATCTCCATAAAATAGTAGAATGAAATCTTGGATATGACATCAGCACTATGAGGCATATTCACTTTAATGTTGTTTTTAATTGTATCCAACCTTTATTTAAGCAGCTGAAAAATCCCATTGAGATTAAGAACCTCTTTTTCAAGGGAGTCCGGGCCAAGATGGGCAGCAGTGAATACAAAACGCAGCGTGTTTTATTTCAGAATTATCTTTGAAAATCACTATAACATATAAACCCGGTTCATTTGAATACCATTCAAAAACATCTCCATATAAAAATGACAAATAGCTCCTGTAAAACACAGCTGTACAAATATTGGTATTCCTGTGAGGTTTTTATTCTTCACTCCGCTCATCCATCATCCATCATCCCTACAGCTATTTCTATTCTTACAAGGTGAGCTGCTGCTGCTGCTGCTGCTGCTGCTTGTAAGAGCCTGATGGTGAAATCGATGCAGCAGTTCAGGCTCATTGTATTCAAATGTGGTTTGAGGCGTCCGTCCCATTTTCTGGCTGCTTGCTTAAATCGAGTTCTGTTGTTTCCTCTGCTGCTGCACTCAGAGTCTGGATATGATAGACGACGAGGTGAGACCGTGGCTGCCGCACCACACTTTGTCTTGTGTTGGTGTGTCGGGTTCAAGCCATTTATCAATGTTGCATTTCATTCATTCGTTTATCCACGCATTCATTCACTCATTCATTTGTGCATTCACTCATTCATGCATGCATGCATGCACGTGAAGTGTAGAGGATGAGTTAGTTGCGCCTCATCACGTCATGGTGTATTTGAGTCGGTGTGGTCGGTCTCATTGCGTTGTCCCTCTGCCTGAGCTCAGATCCTGGACGAGGGGCAGCTGTCCAAACAGCACCAGTGGCAGAGCTGCGGCGTCACGGAGTGGACCTCACAGCAGGTGGCCCGCTGGCTCATGGGCCTCAACCTAGAACATCATATCCCAGAATTCACTGCCAAAAACATCGATGGAGACAAGCTGCTACTGCTGGACGGCACTGAGCTGAAGGTAAGTGGAACATCCGCGCGTGTGTGAATTCATTTTATATTGTAGTTGCACACGTATGTTATTGATACAACTATTTGTATTTGTATTTTGATTTGAAGTATTAGCTCTTTATTATCACGTATGTTTATTATTGGGTTTTTTGGGGGGGGGGGTTCTTTATTTTTCAATATGTTATAAAACACAACTCTACAACTATGCACCTGCTTTTATCCTATGTGTTATTTTTAAAAGAAATGTTGGACATTACCAGATGAGTGTATACATATATAGATATCAAAACAGACATTGTCTCACCCCCAAGCATAGAGGACAGGGGTGTCAAACATACGGTCCACTCAGGCCTGTGGGATGGTTTTTTGTTTTTATGTATTTATATTTGAGATGAGACATTTTCATTTATTCATCAGTTTACATTTTGATGCAGAGAATTTTCATTAAATTCACAAGAAACCGTAAAATCAATCGTATATTCTTTTATTTTTAAAGTTTGGCCAACAGAATTGTAGACGAACTCCCTTCGATTTTACTCAAAGGGAATAAAGCGATTGACAAATACAGATTCTATGCTATTGAGACAAATTCTGTGAATGTCTACCAGTAGGTTTCTTCATGACAAGTCCCACACTTTAAATTCCAGGCTCTGGGAGTCACCTCTTCACAGGACCGTGCTCTGATCAAGAAGAAGATCAAAGACCTCAAAGCTCTGATGGAGAAGGCCAAGAGGAACCACGAGAAGGTGGAGAAGCAGCGCGAGAAGCTCCGTAAGAGAGAGCTGGAGCAGCAGCAGAGAGAAAGCGCTGCGGAGTGAAGCAGCCGGTGAGCAGCTCACCTTGGCCGTCGCGCTACAATCAGTGGTGCGGAGGAGCTGAAACTCAGGGGTCCCCGCGAATGAACCCTGTGGGACTCCCGCTCCGTAGTTGAGTAGTTCTCCAAGCCGGGGAACGACCCACCACTAGGTGTCAGCAGAGACTTCCTCACCTGAGCAAATCAAACCAAAATGAGCAGTCGGATCATAGGATGCTGCCCGTTCCTTTGCCTCACTTTGCACCCATCCTGTTTCTATCCATTTAAGAATCCTATTTATTTTGCCGTGTATATACTTTGGGTTTATTTATCAAATCAGAGTGAGTCAGCACCTTTTTACATGTGGAGATCTGTCCGATGTGCCATACTGACAGACTTGTGTGTATATATATACTATATATATTATATATATATATATATATATATATATATATATACATATATATATGTGTGTATATATATACTGTCCAGCTACATCCATTCTATTGCTTTGAAGCACACACAGTGTGTTTAGAGTATACGAGGCAGTACTCATCTCCTACCACCAGGTGTCCACACATGCTGCTGACTATCCCGCACTGGAACCCTCCAACAGGAAACTGGAAAATGACTGTAAGTGTGCACGTGTGCGCTGGCGTGTGCAGTCTCAGTGGGCGTGTACCATAACTATGGCAGGAGTCTACGTATAAATGGCAATGACACGCTGTTCTCATTGGACCGGTTCTAATGGAGACTTCAGGTACAAAGTAAACCACAGAATTTGTAACTTCGCAAACCCGGACCATCTGAACAAACTCAAAAAGCAAAATACATCACATAACTGCTTATATGCATATTAATGATAATAATGATAATAACGTGGCTTTGACTCTGCTTGTATAACCTGCTTCTCACCACTTTTTATAAGTCCAGTTATTCCCCGCCGCTGCCTTTAGAAGTTCTAGGATAGTCGAATTTTCGGAACTCTACCTGCTTCTGTGTGAGTGTTTGAAACAAACCAACGGTAGATTGTTTTTCTGTCCTTCCAGAGGAATCGCAGGTCGCCATGGAAACCACTCTAGAACAATACTATTTAAGGATGCTGCCGCCACGCGCGGCTTATCTCTGTGACCAGGAGCTTGAGTGGAGTTGTCTTAAAGAATATCCGATACTACTGATGTTACACTGGAAACTGCACCAGACAGATGCAATATGATTTTTAATTTAACTTTTGATTGTAACTTGTTAGATTGAGAGAAAAAAAGAAAGACATTTTTAGATTATTTATTCATTCCTTTGTAGGGTTGTGATGCATTCCCTGTGTTTTCTTCCTCATTCCCAGGAGTTGTTCCGTGTGTTTAACGGGAACTGTAGAGGCGCCAGTGTCATCGTGATGAAACATGGAGGCAGCTCGTGTTTTCTCTTTCTGCCTGGTGAAACGTTAAAGGTGCAGTGTGTAGGATTTGGTGTCTTCTAGTGGTGACGTTGCATGCTGCAAGCGAGTGCTCCCGACTCCTCCCCCTCTGTTACTGTGGCGAAGGAGATCTTATCGTTGCCGTGGGTTACCATGAAAACTCAAAAATATGTTTGGTTGGTCCATTCTGGGCGACTGTCAAAACATAGTGGTGCAAAATGGCCGCCTGACGCACTCATTCTAAGAACGTACATGTTACGCCTTTTAGGTCACTATGGACTCGCTCCTGATGTAAATATAAAGGGCTCACTTGAGAGTAATGAAAATCCTTGTATTCAGACACGATCATTAAACATTCAATTTCCCGCCCGGAGACCGAAATCTCACACACTTGACCTTTAACGAAAAAGAAGACTAGTCAGGGTCCGTCAATGTCTATTTATTTATTTCTGTATTTAATGAAGCAACTGGCTATTGTTGATGATAACTTATAATACGAAAATAAGAGTATTATTAACGCCTCATAGTGATTTATCCAGAATTGTACGATGATTTTCCTCTTTTGCCAAATTAAAGGTGTTTATTAGAAAAGTCTTAGGTTTGAAATGTGAATCCAACAGAACCGCTGATTCTCTCCCGTCGTGCTCGTCGTCCACAGTGCTGCTACAGTGCTACCCCCCATGAACCTGAAGCTGTTTTGTAACACCCGAACCTCTCTGTGAATAACCCCGCCCCCCTTTACTCAGCCCCGCCCCCTGCCCCTCCCCTTCTGCACTCTTTTTGGACTCTTTTGTATGTATAGTAAAAAACACTGAGAGCAATATGCTGTAAGAACCCTAACGACGCCTTGTTTTCTATCGTGTCCGTGTGTGTCGCTGTCCGAGGTGTTGAGGAGGCGTAGCAGCTCACATCCCAGCACACGTGTGTGTGTTGTGTGTGTGTGTGTGTGTGTGTGTGTGTGTGTGTGTGTGTGTGTGTGTGTGTGTGTATGTGTCTTTTTCTATACACGTGTGTGAAGCGAGCTGGCCTGGCATGATGACACCCCGGTGCAGAGGCCTGCCAAAGTGACTGGGAGAGAATCAGACAGCTACAGCCATGCTTACTCCTCCTCCTTTATTTGTCATTACTTTGATCTTTTGTTCTTATTGTGAAAAGGATGAAAGGGCAGCAGCTTCCTGTCACTCTGAATAAACTGTGCAGCCACTGTCCACAGCTCCCTCTCCTGTCTGCTCTTTATCAGCTGCTCCACTGTGGCTCTGACTGGGCTACTGCTCTACATACATCCATCCATTATCCATCCAGCATCCATCCATCCATCCATCCATATATCCATCCAGCATCCATCCATCCATCATCCATCCAGCATCCATTTATCCATCCATTCATCCATCCATGCATTTATTCATCCATCCATCTGACCATCCATCCATTTTTCTTCTTTTACTTACGAAACTATTTCTTTCGCTCATTGGTTTTTCTCCCTCCTTCCCCCCTCCATCCTTCCTTCTTTCCTTCCCTCCTTCCTACCCCACTCCTGACATTTCTCGCCATCCTTTCTTATGATTTCTGTCATGAAGGTAATAGCCGTTACTCTCTTACTCTCTGTCAGGATTTCCTTCCTTCTTCGATCCATCCATTTTCTTCCTTTCTCTGACTCACAGAACGTCCTCTCCTTCTCTCAGTGCTTTGTTCCGTCTTTCTTTCATATGATACAAGTGTAAACGTCCGTGTAGTAATAGTAGAGTTGAGCTGAGTATCTGTTGTGTTTACATGACATCTACCAGTATGATCCACTGTGCATGCTGCCTGTCTGTCAGCTGGCACCCCCCCCCACACACACACCACCACCACCCCCCTTTTCTATTTTTATTCATCTACGTTTGACTCCAGGACTATTTTCTCCCTCCCTCCGTCCTCCTCCACTTCCTCATTCTCCTCACACAGCCGCGCTCACAGAGGCCTTCCCCTTCCCAATGTGGTAATGCTTCATTCTTTCATTATCCCCATTTGCGCATTGATCTGTAAGCTCCTTCGTGCTGTGTGGAGAACAGTAGTGAGTGAGCAGGCCCGTGTGGCGGCGCGAGGCCCTCGCCTCATGGACGAGCTGAGCCCCCGGCGACTTGCCGAGAAGGAGCTGAAGCTCAAGTTCCTGGAGGCTCTGAGGAGCAACGACGGCCAGGAGGTGCTGAGGATCCTCCACCAGGGGAAGATGGACATCAACACGGTGCTGGAGGTGGAGGATCCCAGCATGGTGCTGGCATCATACAAGCAAGGTAAAGAGGACGTCAACACAACCCAAGTGTCCATGTTGTGACCTATTTTCACTTGCAGAAATGGACGTTTTTGATAAGTGAATGTAATTAACTTAATTTATAAACAATTGTTTTTTTTTCCACTGTAGACAAACAATTCTTTTTTTACTGTAAAAAAAACAACCAAATCCACTCAAAAGGTAAAAAAATGGAGATCAGAAAAAGTAGTGTGGCGTCAACACTTTTCAGAATGTTGTGGTTATGACACTGGCTCTGCCTTTTGTCCACTAGATGGTGCTAAACCCTCAAAAGTCCTGGGCCACGTTGACGTCACTTCTCTGTACTTTGTACTCATTGTGCCATTCCCTGGATCTAAATATAAAAACAGAAGATTTGCCTCATCTTCAGGCCACTGTAAAAAACATCATTTTATTATTGAATATCACGATTCATCATCAACCTCACCATTGTTCTGCTTGATTTTTAAAAACAATGAAGAAGAAGAAGAACGAAACCCTCAAATTAACCCGTTCCTGTCCCATGTGACCTTTGACCCTCACTTTGTCCTCCTCCCTCAGGTTACTGGCTCCCCGGCTACAAACTGGAGAACTCGTGGGCGATGGGCATCCACGTGTGTGTGATGTACAACGCCGTGGAAACGGCGCTGCTGCTGCTGCAGGGGGGAGCGGCGGTCAACCGCACGCCCAACGGGAAGACGCCGCTGCACGTGGCCTGTGAGGTGTCCAACCCGGAGTGCACCAGCCTGCTCTTGGCCTTCGGGGCGAAGGTCAACAGCCTGTCGCTGAGCGGACACACGCCTCTGCACTACTGCATCACCGAGGAGTCGGTGGACTGTGCCAAGCAGCTCATCCTGAGGGGTCAGCAGGGGGGAGGGGAGGGGAGGGGAAGGGGGGAGGGGGGGGGCTGCACATTAACCGAATAAATTGACATAAACAATGAAGCAATGCTCTGGCTCAATGCAGGTGCCAAAGTCAACATGCCCAGCAACAACAACGACGAGGTCACGCCGTTACACGCAGCAGCCAGGTTTGGCGTCCCGGGCCTGGCGGCGCTCTATCTGGCCCACGGCGCCCGCGTGGACGCGGTCGACTCCATCCAGGAGACTCCTCTGATCACCGCAGCCTTCTGGGCCTTCGACGCCAGGGAGCAAACCTACAGCCAGGACCATCACCTCGTCTGCCGCCTGCTGCTCGACCACCAGGCAGGTACGAGGCGCCCCCCCCCCCCCCCCCCCCCCCCCCCCCCCCCCCCCGCGCCCGGCCCCCCCCCCCGAGCGCCGGCTCGAGTTGGCGTGACTCGCTTTCACGTTGACCAATGTTTCCTCCATCCGGTCCAGATCCCAACCTCCAAGAGGTGGACCATAAAACCGCTCTCCACAAAGCAGCCTGGAACTGTGACCACGTCCTGATGCAGATGTTGCTGGAGGCCGGTGCCGACGCCAGAGCCATGGACATCAACGGCTGTGCCCCCATCCAGTATCTGCTGAAGGTGACCGACGTCAGGCCCATGGCCGTCCCCGAGCTCTGCTACCAGCTGCTGCTCAACTTCAACGCGGCCAGGATCTACCCGCCGCAGTTCCACAAGGTACGGACGGACCTCTCGCACTGGCACGACTCGGCCAAGTCCAATGGATTTCAATGCCATAAATGTGACATCTAAACAAGAAATTAAAAAAATAAAAATAAAATAAGATAAAAGGTGTGGAGAAAAAAGCAAAGAGAGGAATGTTGTTGCATTATATCCGAGCTGCCTTAAATCAAATATTTCCAAATATCTTAAAATCGAGTCCTGATTATTATCATTTTTTCCCACCAGGAAAAATGCACTGAATCATTCCCTAACAAATGATTATATGGATGAATGAAAAAAACGCATGAATGAGTAAGTAGGTAAATAAATACATAAATGCATAACTAGATAAATGTATGAATGAATCATCCGACAAAGACATGAGTAAATGGGTGAATGAATGAATCGACAAAGACATTTACAAATGAATACATTGATGCACGTTTGCTGTGACCTCGTACCTGTACGATGACCTCTTGTCGTGTGCAGGTGTTCCAGACGTGCCATGACTTCCCCAGAGTTCTAGAAATCATGGTCAACTCTTACGAACGTCTGAAGCCCACGAGGAAGTGGAGGGACGCCATTCCCGATGACTGCTACCAGGTAAGACTCTGATGGATTCGACGCGCACCCTGCACTCGGAGCAGCTCAGACGGGCGCAGTCGCCAGCACTGATGGTTGATCTCTGCTCCTGCAGCGACATAAAGACTTCTACGACTCTCTGTTCGCCGCGTGCGCCAACTCCCCTCGCAGTCTGCAGCACCTCACCAGATGTGCCATCAGAGCCGGCGTGGGAGGTTTCTGTCAGACCCGGGTTCCACAGCTGCCTCTGCCGCGCCCCCTGATGAGATACCTGCTCCTGGATCCCGAGGGGATGCTCTACTGACGGACAGACTTTAATTTTTTTGACATACATCGTAAATACACACGTGTCTGAATGTTGTGAGTGACATCGTTTTTGACACCGACTCCTCCCCCCCCTCCCCACCCCCCGAGCGATGAGCGTCACGCTCGTTAGGATCCACTCCCTGACACCTGCCCCCTATTGCCCACTCTCACCTTCACGCTCGGGCGACTCTCCAGAGCAAAACAAACACTTGACAGTGGTGCCGCACAAGTGCTTGTTTTTCCAGCAGACCGCACATGTGGCCTCAGAGCCCCGGACCGACAGCGACGCTAGGAAACTCTGTGAGTTAATGGACTTTACAAAAGAATTCCCATTTTGGGGAAACTTACTTGATGGATCCTTTCCTTCCTTCTCGTGTCCTTCGGGGTTAGGGTTAGGGCGAGCACAGAGAGCGGATGTACTATGAGTGTGTGTTGTTTGTTGTTAAACAGCGAGTGTTGTACGGTTGAATGGAAGCCGATCATCCGTGGCTGGTGACCTTGAAGTGAAGACAGGTGCTGCAAGCCAAGAGATCAAAGCCTCTGTGACACAACACAAGTGTGAGCTGTAGTAAGAATATTCACTTTTAAATGATGGATTGACACACGAGTAAACAGATTGCAGTTGAATGATCATTGAATTGTTTGCTGTTTCATGAATATATACCGATGAGGAGCTGAGGCAGAATGAAGCTGGTCTAGTTGATGTCCTCTTGAGCTGGTGTGTGTGTGGGTTAATGGGTTTGAGATGAGGTTCAGGACATTTTGGGGGAGGGGAGAAGATTTTGTATAAACATGATAAAAATATGAAAAATGATTTGTCCAAAATCACCAAAAAATGGTCATAGTATAGTATGTTGTTTTTGATCACTTTTTGGATGAAAAAAACAGCATAGTATAGTATGTCGTTTTTTTTACTATCACTTTTTGGATGAAAAAACAGAATAGTATAATATGTTGTCCAAAATATGCAAAATGAATGGTCATAGTATTGTATGTCGTCCAAAATATGTAAAAAAAAAATGGTCATAGTATAGTCTGTTGTCCAAAATATGTAAAAACAACAACAAAAAACGACTTAGAATAGTATGTTGTCCATAATATGCAAAGAAAATGGTCATAGTATTGTATGTCGTCCAAAATATGTTAAAAAAATAAAAAATAAAAAAACAACATAGATTAGTATGTTGTCCAAAATATGTTAAAAAAAAACGACAGTATAGTATGTCGTCCAAAATATGTTAAAAAAAAATGGTCATAGTATA
>JAFBJT010103989.1:0-21617 GCA_016785325.1 Chascanopsetta lugubris
AAAAAAAGAAATAAAACAAGAAATAAAAATCATGCAGAGAAATTATTTTACAAACTTTAAAAATGAAGAAACATTTCTAAAGGCCTCAGCGGCAGAGTTGTGACGTGTGTCTGGGCTCAAACCCCTGAACACCACAATCATCCCTTTTTTAAAACTAATACTGAGGCAGCAGCCTCAGCAATGTTTGCTCCATCTATTGCTGAATGAGGTAATTGATACATTGTGTGTAATTATTAATATTTTGACTCTTTGTTTCACATTAAAAACACTAAAAAGGTTCAATGTGTAGGATTTAGTGACATCTAGTGCTGAATACCCCTCAACTCTCTTTTCACAACACAAAGGACCTTCTGTAACTTTAAAATATATGTAATTATGTGATGCTACTGATTAAAGGCAGCTTTCCACCGTAAATAAAACTTTTTTTTTTTTAAATAAGATGATAAAAACAATTTGGCCCAATAGAAATAGAAATGATCTTACACACTGAACCTTTACTTGACTGCTGCTGCATAAAAAGTGTTTTATACTGCTAGTGGATTATCTGGGATTATTTCAGGGAGTATTGGAAGTGGATGAGGTGCAGGTGGCAGGATGAACAACAACAACTTGTCAGTCAGGTAACCATGGTTACAAGAACACTGTGTTCGTATCTGCTGAGCTGTGCAGTTCCTGTAAACGCCACTGCCACCCCCATGAGGCTCAAGTAAGGGATTCAACTGTATGGAAGAGAAACTGCCATGATGCCAACTAGTGGACGGCAGTGCAATTGCAATGCGACACAGAAACACCGGCACGACAAGTACACACAACAGTGTAGGATTGTTGTGAAGGCGTGTGTTGTGGTCACATACTCACGTGTGCATCATTTACTGTTTGTTCATATCCAAACAATGACTGTGCAACATCAAGCTAGATTCGATCACAGGGATATTGTGGCCTGTGGTCGGTCAAACCGCTGTTCCCGTCAGTACCTCCAGGGGACGGTATCCTCAGATGGCCACTGCCTCTGAACCCGAGTGAAGAGTGTCTCTTCACTTTGCGGAATAAAACAATATTGTGGTTAAAAGTGTGTTTGTTTTCAAATTCAAAACTAAAAAAGATAAAAGATAAAATGTCGTCTCTTTGCTCTCGTCCCGATTTGCCGTCGTCGTGAATGTGATGTCGAGGGTTCACTGACAGCGAGTGCTCGTGTCCCACCGCTGCGTCCCGAGGGTGCGCTCTCAGCTCCCGATCAGAGGTGTGGTTTCGTCGTAGATGCCGTCCACCTGCGGCTGAGCCTTGCGGTAAATGACGAACTGGATGGAGATCTGGACCACGGGGTCAAGGAAATCAACGGAGCTGCTAATGCGGCAACAACACGTGTTCGATTTCAACAGTAACACAGACGAAGCCAAAAACCCTGTTGAATAGTACGTCGGTGAATGTTGCCGGCACGTGGCAACCATCGGGCAACACGGAGGTGGAAGAACTCGCATTTCACAGGGTGGCCACTTGAGGGCGCCTCCAAAAGAGAGTCAATCGCCATCGACTCCCGACTTTAGAGGTAAGTGAAACACGTTTAAAGCCTGGTACAAACTTTGCTTTTGGTCTCAATTCAAATGTTTTGTAATGTTGGTGTTTTTTTTTTGTTTTTTTTTAATGGCCTCTTGACGGACACCCGACCCCAGCTCGACCTGTGCTCTGCCTCTTTGCCCATCTTTGGATGAACCAGGAAGCAGGGGGAGGGAGGCACGGGCAACGATGGCCGACGAGTGAAGAAACCTATGCTATCTTTATATATAGTCTATGGTTTGAGCCCAGCTCTGCTGACAGGCTCATGTGAAGAGTCCGTCAAAGTTTTGGTCCTTTGAAGAACTATCTTCAGTCGAGTCACATGTGTTGTTTACATCAGTTACATAACAAGCTACATGTCCTCCAGGGGAACCACTGAGTTTTATGGTTTTGTTACCTTGCTGACAACAGGCTGGATTCCGAGTAAATGGACCTTGGAGAATGTTTAGTGTTTCCATACACACTCGCACGGTCATAATACCTGAACTGTCTGCCCCCTCGACTAAAATGTAGCGCGTACGTGGGATTAAGGAGAACCCGGCGTTTTTTTTCTTTTCAAGAATTGTTGGAAGGATACGAGGACGTCTAACGAGAGCGTGCCCAGGCTGCCGATGAGCCAGGGCAGGTGATGGATCAGGTAGCTTTTCTCGCCTTGGCCGTCCTCGGGGTTCTTCAGAAGGACACTCAGGCCGTACGTAGTGTTTCCCAGCATGACAAGCGCAAACAGGAGGTAAGATACGCCCTCTGTTGACTTCCTCGTGAACTGCGGGGGAGTAACAAAAGGTCAGGAGGTTGAGGGGGGGTGAACATTATCAGCAGTTTAATATCACATATTGAATATTCACTCGTATTAACAATAATTAAACATGTAATGTTACATCTAAGGGGGTGGGTCCAAATTCTTTGTCATATTTGAACATTTAAAAAAATACAGTTACTGTTGACAAGTTACTATTTAAAGGAACACGTCCAACGCTGGTTGCCGTCGAGTAACCATGGAAACCAAACCGACTGGAGGACCGTTTACACTGTGACACCAAATGATCTGACCTTGGTGCAGATCCCATTCATCCCACACACTGTCCCTTTAATGTTACTCTGATCAGTACGTGTTGTTGATGCTAACACGTATGACACGTGTCCATACTCACATTGGTGTGTATCTGAGGAAGTCTGGAGCACAGGTAGAGCAGAGACGACACTGAGCCGATGGAGAAACCGACGATTTCTTTAGAGGAAAAAGCCTGAAGCCACAGAGACGTTCAATGATGAAAGGAACACGTCCGGTCATAAATCAGTCATGTTCGTCTGGTCAGTTCCTTCAAAAATAAGAATTTTTACGCACCTTGACTTGGTTGAGGTCAGACGTCGAGAGCAAAGCCCGACTTCTGTATCCAGAGGAAATAACTTCCTGCCCAGCTCCGAACCCAGAGAGGTGGATGAGGTTGGGAGTGACGCCCAGGATGCAGGCCACGCCCACCACATGCAGAACTATCCTTCCTACAGAGGAGACGGCGCCCGAGTTTGTTAGTGAGTACTGAGAACGATCATTCAGCACATTCCTGCAACCCTCCAGACAGGAGTTACTGTGTCAAAGGTGGCGGTGGCTTGAAAACACCACGACAGCATGAGACATGTGATGATGTCATCACAGGGCACTTGGGATCAATGCTGGACCGGTCGGTGTTTATGTAACATGCGTTGGACATGTTACTTTGAACAAGTTACTCCGTGTCGTTACTTCACCGATCAATTAGATGGAGATTTTCCCCACGAAGGGGAAATTCATTTGACTGGTTTGTTTGTCTTTACATGCTCATCAAACACAATCATGCACAAGGGGAGAGATGTCAGACCGAGGGGGCTGCCATACATAAGCGCCCCGAGCAGTTGGGGGTTCGGTGCCTTGCTCAAGAGCACCTCGGCAGCGCCCAGGGGGAGGACCTGGCGCCTCTCCAGCTACTAGTTCCACATTTGGTCTGTGCAGGACTTGAACCGGCATAAATAAACTAATTCAGAATCTGAGTACAGCACTATAAAAGTAACTTCCCAGCAAATGTGTTCATGTTCAAATGTGTCAAAGAATTTGGCCCCACCCCCTTAAAATGCTAATTTAAATTTGACTGTATGTTTAACTATTCATAATCATACTATTAAATATGTTTAACGAGTGAAATGGAGACTTCATAGAAAACTTTATAATCAAAAAACAATGTACACTAATCTAGACATAATATAATGTTTGCCTTTTATATCAATTAGTAACAAAGTAACACTGTTCATTTGTAACCCTGTTATTCCCATTACTTGAAATAACATAAACAAGCAGAGGATGGATAAATGTGGCTGCAGTTTTAGCAGTGAGGATAAGGATTTTTCACATCAAAGGAGGAGTTAATAAATAATAAGGAAAATAAGGAACCACAAAGAAAACAAAAGTAAAACCAAAACACTCACTTTCAGATATCGTGGTCTTTAGCTTGTAGTAAAAGAACAAGGCCAGCATGAGTAAGTCAGCTATCACGTAATAAACAGCTGTGTATGTCTGGAAGAGGGTGAGAAAGAAACATTTTATCAACACGAGGAAACATTTACAGCATTGTTGTGATGGAAATGTCGTTTCAACGGGAGCTATTGTTATGTAACCACACACATTAATCATCTCAGGCACTAATCAAGTCACAAACACTACTGCTTGCCTTGATAGCGTGACAGCTTATCGTGGTCACTTGTTTTCTTCTTGAAAACATCAAACAGAGATTTATTTAGTTTCAAATATCAAATATAAAAATTCTGACTTTAACTGTCAATTTCCCGTGTCCTTTAATTGTTTAACTGATTGATAACAAAACAAGACTCCATAGTTACCTGAAGTGGAAGCTGGTCTGCCAGGAAGGAGCCCACTAAATTACACGTGTCGCCTCCCAACCACAGCAACAAGAACCAGATCGACAGTGCGCGGTCCATATTCCCATTTTTGCACGAACTGTAATACTGTCTGCGATCACAACCAAAAACATTCATAAGATACGTCCATTTTCACGTGACAACACAGAAAGCAGTTTCCTGAGGGTGCTGATACTTACGGCAACGAGGACCCCATGAAGCAGAGAATGGAAAAGAGGCCGATGTAGATGCTGGCCATGTCCCACTCATCCATGGCACATTCTCTGAGGACGTCCCACACCCACTGGGAGCCGTTGGGGCACAGGGACGTGAAGTTTCCATCACCGATCCATCCGAGGGGACTGGGAGTGAGGGAAACATCTGCCAACATACTCTGCAGGAGAGGAAGCATATCCTGTAAATATCCAGATATCTAGAATGCACAAGCCGTTTGTTATATTTCATGGTGTATACGTATCTTATTCATGTCAAATCTAGTGCGTCGTTGTTATTATGACCAAGTCCGTTTTGATCACATAGCCAATGTTTACAGGATCATTTACAGGAAAGAACTGATCATGAAGTCAGAATTATTGCAACTTTACCTTGTCAAAGCTTTGTGATTCTAGTAAGTATATTTCAAATTTAAGCGATTCATCGTGACCATTGTTGCGACAATCACTTCTCATTACAACACCTTTTGAATGAAGGCCCAAAGAAGTAAAAAGGAAAATCAATAGTCACGTGCAAACGTATTGTTTACCCTAATTATCTAGCCCTATAACACGAACTGTGAATATTTACCAAATATACAAAACTGATAAACAACCACACACACACACACACACACACACACACACACATACATTGGGTAATAAATAGCTACTCAGCAGAGTAACACTAATGTCCCGCAGTGCAGATTTCCAGTTCACACAGCTGAAATGAGGTCAAAGTTCCTTGTAAACAACAACAGATTAGACTGTTTAGACCCAATGAACCACTGATTAGATCAACACACAATATAGCATCTTACTATTAAGTAGTATTTACACATAGAAAACAAGTAGTTTCTCACAAATACACTTGAGTAGATACCAAAATGATCAGCTATATCAGATTAAGTGAGGAGTTAGCTTGTTAGCTACGTCCAAAGCTAGCGAATACGACCAATAACCTTATCCGGAGCTTGGTCTATGTTCCCTCCGGGTTAAAACACTAACACAACTCTACAAAAAGGGTAAAATAATGTGTTTTTCTTGCCTGGGTGTCTGCTGACATGTCGGCGGCCTCCTCAGTCCGGCAACCAGACACACTGAAGTCTCACACTGTGTAGAAGTAACACGGAAGCTGCAGATAGACACGTCTCAACCGCGGCGGCGCTCTGATTGGTCGCCACAGGTTACGTCACTGCAGGAAGAGGCACGTGACTGGCTTCCGCAAGCAAAGACTGCAGGTAAACAACAGTAGTGTTTTAGAAATAAAAACTGGGGGGGGGGAAGCAAAGGTCATCGGTTGGAATCCCACTCGTGCCCTGTTGCAGTGTCACTGGCCCTGACGCAAACACTACCTCCGCCACCCCCCAAAAAAAGGACACAGATATATGAGTTATATATGTAAACATATAACTCATATTTTTGGTTTAGCATTGATCTAATCCAGTGTAAATACTGTAAATATAAAAGTTTTGCATTTAAAAAAAAATAAATTTCATACATTTTGAACTTCCATAGTTTGTGCAGGTGTTGATATCAGTCTCTGATCTCACGGCCATGACGTCAGGATCTCGCAGGATAAAAATATATTCTCAAAATGGAATTGATTACAGATTCTTGTTGAACTGGGATCAACCCTCCTCCTCTGTCATCTGATGATCTCTCTATTCATGGTTCCCTGGTGGAACCTGTCCAATAATAGAATATTTGTCAAGGCTGATGGACAAGCTGGACGTATGCTTTCCACATTAACGCTACTTCTCTCTAGCAATGGCTCGAGTGCAAAGCTCCTGCTCACATAACTTTTCACGCCTTCTCATCACATATCAACAAGTCTTGTTAAACTAGATGATTTAACTTCAGAGTAAATCCCTCATTAGTCCTGAGGCCTCCTGCATTTTAGTGCACAACTGTGAAAAGCAACGTAATATCCATGCAGGTCCACATGGGTTAAAACCGTACGTTTATATGCAAATGTACTCACCTGGTGTGTGGAAGAAGGCTTTTAATTTTTACCCGAGTCTTGAAAGACGGATACAATGATGAAAGGCGTATAAATAAAAAGTAAATGTTAAGTCTTAGTAGTGAGAATTCAATTGATCTCAGAAAATAATCTGAATAACTGATCCTACATATAGATGGACATGGGGAAAAAGAAAATGAGAGGACTCCACTCACCGCCTCCTGGATGATGTTAGGAGATCAAAAGACTGTCAGCTGACTGTCAGTCAGACTGATGACTCAGCAAATCAACACGCTGACACCAGCTTTTGCACTTTTATTTCCACGTTTACTCAAGTTTCCACTCAGGTCATGCGTCAGTGGTTAAGTGAGTAAAATCCAAGTCAGCTGATGTCTGACTTTTCCTGTTTCCTCGTGGATCTGTGATACAATACTGGTCTACACGACATCAGTGTGGTCAGAGCACAAAGGGTAAATTTGTATGCAAGAGTGGGTATAAAAATGTTCTTTTCCATGAGAAATTACTTAAGACATTCTCATGAAAATGAGCGTGGAGATCCTTGAACTCAACAGTTAGGGAATATTGAGGCAAGGGCAAGAATGCTGCCAGAATTTAGATGTTATAGAGCACTTTGATTATTCTTTAATATTCAAATACTCGGATCATAAAAAGTATATGAAGAAGAAGAGGAATAATAATTTAATTGTAGGTTTGGTGACATTCAACACAGATTGAAGTGTGAGAATCAAGCAGCAAACTCCGGGGCTGATGGATGTCGAAGTGGAAATACTTGCAGTTCACAGAGTGGCCACTTGAGGCAAAAGCGAGTCAATCTCCATAGACTCGCACAGTCTACAGTTTTGGTCTGAATCAGTCACATGTGTTACAGTGACAACTGTACTGGGCTGAAAAATGTTCGAACTCGCTTAGTTTTGTTCTATCCAGGTTTGAAATTGTGCATAATTAAGGGGTGTGGCCTCTTGATTGACACCTGGGCCCACCCCTGCTCTACCTGTGCTCCGCCTCTTTGGCCATTTTCAAATGAACCAGAAATTAGGAGGAGTTAGGCAATGGCAAGATGGCTGACAACACCACACATTTTTATAGATACAGTTCATGACCAGTTTTTATTGATGACGCACCCAAACATCTATACTGTAGGAATAGCTTCAGGGGGCTAGATTCTCTTATTTACACAATGTCTCCACAAAGTCATACAAATACTTGGTAGGTTTCATGTCAAAGGATAGATATAATACATTAAACTTAACACGAGATTTGTATAAAGCAATCGTCACAACAAATCTACAAATGAAAATGGATAGAAAAGAAACGGAACAACTACCGCAAAACAAGTCCTGCTTCAAAGTCTGTACACGCCAGTCGAGTCTGTGAAATGAGGAGGGAACGCAGCTCATCCGTGTCCTTCTGATCCCCTTCACATGTAGGTGAGATTTCTTTCAAGGGCAACTATCTGATAAACCAAGCACTTTGTACAGCCAATCGTCCCATTTCATGTGCTGCCTCCAACAAAGAGCAAGGTGGGGGGGGACATGAGGAAGACAGTTTTTCACCTCTCTCTTTTCTTGCTTCACTTGATGTGCACCACCTTCTCATCTGTTTTTAACCGCTTGCGTCGGGGCTGTATGAAGTCCTCGCCAGAGTCGTCCGTGTCATTGTCCTCCTCCTTCTCCTCCGTCGTCTCGGGCTCGGCCGCTTCCGGGAAGTTCTGCCCCGGGAAGATCTCCTGCAGCTTCTCCTCAAAGTGCAGACTCACCGCCTTCCCGGAGATGGCCATCTCCGATCCAACCTGCGGGATGAGGGGAAGATGGGAGTAGGGAGAGGAGAGATACGACGGGAGTGGGCGTGAGAGGAGGATAAGGGCGGGTGAGAGAGGACAATGAGGAGACAAATTAAAGCTAGTGGTTAGGACTGCTGTCGACAGGGTGGCCCCGGCTCAACCTTGTTGTACAGAGCAGAGATGTCCCGCCTACGCATCCCACTGTGGCCCCGGAGAAACGGTTACACAGGTCACAGGCAGGTGGCGACATTTCAGTCTGATGATGTCAAACCGTTTCAGGAATTTGGACTTTCACACAGCTAGAGGGACCTGCTTTGATTTCTCCTTGCAAGACAGTTGACAGTAGAAAATCTCACTTTGTTTCCGTCTTGTTGGCAGATCAGGTCAATAATCGGTGATATTTTACGGATTCTGACACGAAACATTTTGATACAACTTTGCTAAAAAAAAATTTAAAAAAACAAAACATTTGAACAATAGCTACAAGAACTAAATATACAGAGTAATATTTCATAATAGGATCCTATATCATTAAATTTCCCATTTTGTTCAATAACTTTGTTTCAGGATATTTGTGTTAATAAAATGCCATTTTGCTTGGATATCAAAGATATTCACACAGTGCCAGCATCCCCATGCATTTCCATAAAGTATTAGTAATATTAATGATTGTATTATGAATGTTGCACAAATAAGTGACAATAATACACATTTGAGTGAATGATATGGGTCCTTTGGATATTTTGTAAACCCCAAAAAGCCCATGCGATTCTTTCCTCATACTTAATCTACCACTTTCACAGATGAAGCTAATTTAACCACATAAACACTATTCATATATACAAAAATAGTTGAAAGTAAACATAATCCATATTTTCAGCTTTTTTTACTAACACATTTCTACAGTCCCAATTCAAAGTCCATAGTTTTCCATCCAGGATGAGGACTAAGGAGCTTCTCAGAGCCTCAGTGGGAGGAGACAGGACATGTGTGCTCTATTCGAAACGGCTTACCTGTGTATTAATCTGTTTCTCCTCATCATAAACCTGGATTATTCGAGACATCTAAAAAGGGGCAATAACATTACAACAGAGACAGTGAAGCAGGAGAGGGAAGAAAAGTATTCACAGCACAGGCAGGATATTGGATAAGTTACACCACATATCTAATCTTAAAGGTGCTATTGTTTATGCTACTATTTATGGCTCGAGTTTTAACTCAATATTAATAATCAGTGATTTTATAATAATAACAGATACATTTAATCGACTTAAATAACCACTGCTGCTCTCCAATATTCTTTAACCCTAATCTTATAAGAAAAAAGGTTTCAATCTTTAACAGTGTGGTGTGTAAGATTTGGGGACATTTTTGTCTCTTCCATTATAAATACTTGCTGTTCAAAAGAAAATTGTTCCTTAATTATTCAATGTAAATGAGTAACAATAAAAGGAGCTTTAATCAGTTGTAATCAAGGTTTGATTAATCACATTATATTATGACAAACTGCTAAACTGTTATCCATTGTACTGCGGTCATATGCAAATTTAATTGACTGTGAAGGCACTGATGATCACTACAGCCTTAAAAAGACTCCCATTTGCTGTTAATTTGATCTCTATAAGCCAAAGTTGGCAATGTCTCTGATCAATAAGGATTGTTTATCCAGATGTGATTCTCTTGTTGACATATCATCCGCTCCCCCTTGAGGTGGACAAAACTATTACATGAGTACAATCAGTCAACATATACGTGGGTACACGATATAAACTCATGTAATACCCACACAACAGCAACACGAGGAGGACACACATAACAATCACACTTCAAAATACATTGTTTAGTGGAAAGAATGGTTTTAAAAGATTAAACATAACACATGACCAAAGCCATCCATTAAAAACAAAGGTGACGTTACATCGTGATGCTGACGGTGTTAACCAGATTCAGATGGTGCTTCTGAAGCCCAGTGAAGACAACATCTACAAACAGCCAGTGTTAGTTCAGTGAACCCAACTATGCACAATGCAGGCTGAGAGCGCCTCTTCCCACACCTCGATTCCCAATGAAATGCTGACTGCACATTAAGGTTAGACCAATATACTGGTTGGACATATTTGATATGAAAGACCTTGATATTGTTTTCATTTTCACTTGTGTTGTCTGAACACATTTATAAACTTAAAGGTGGAGTCCATTGCTACATCACATCCCTTCCCATCAGTTCTCTGGTGAAAGCTGAAACCTCACAACACAAGAGACATGCTTGTGTGGCCTTCAGCTTTTTCTTACCGCCACCTACTGGACTGGAGGTGCAATGCAGTTTATTTGACCCACAACCCCCCCCCCATGACATCAGTCTGATTTGAATAAATGCTGCATAACCTTTAAAAAGTGCAGTGGAAGCACAAACCACACAAATGGCCAGAAGCTCTTTAACCCAGAAAGGGTTGGTTGTGTTGATTTCAGAATTAAAAGAGCTACAGAGATTAGATTTACTTTGAATACAACTCCATTGGTGCGATCGATATATGTATAGAGGATCTTAACTAATAAGAAAAACATTCCAAAAACCAGATAAGGATTCCACCTTTAAGGCCTTATGTAGTATCAGTCTTTTCCAGTGGATTACGAAACATGATCAAATAGTTCTGTGCATGCTGGAGGACGATTGAACTTAATAACCCATACCAGTCTAACCCTTGTCAACATGCACACACACAAACTAGCAGACGTCATTCCTCAGAGCGGGCTAAAGACTCATGCAGCTTACCTCGTTGTACTTTGCACAGTTCTGGAAGATGAGACGCAGGTCGGACACAAACTCCAGGGTGGACTTGTAGTACTGGGAGCACCGTAACTGCAGCTTCTTCTTCACCCTCTTCAGATCCATGGGCTGCTTAATGATTTTGTAGTAATTGGGCACCTGCGATTTAACATAGAGTGGGATAGTGAGTCATTCTAAAGAACTGAAATACAAATATTAAGACAAAATAAAATGATATTTATGAATCAAATATTAAAAAACATAGAAATTAGGGATTGACTCTGAAGGGAAACTTGAGAATCAAACAGCGTTTTCCAAATATAATATTGTGGTACTTGTAGTTCAACAACTGAGATCATAAACGACTGGGAATCAAACAAATAAATTATTAACCACACACAAAGTTACCCATTATGCAATATGAAGACGACAGAATATCAGATCATGGAATGCAGATTAACAAATTTATATAAAATCGAATGAAAAATAAATGCACCCAAAACCTAGGGGAGAAGTCATGGAGCTTGAAGAATAAACAAAACATTGGAGGATGTGTATCTGTAATGAAATTTAATGTGGCTCAGTGTGTTTTCAAGGAAATTGTTGGGGGAGCTATTTGAGCTTTTTGAGTTGAGACTCCAAATGGCTACATGTCTGTCATTTGTCTTTGTCTACAGCCCACAAGGCAGAACAACAAAAGATGAGAGGGAGTTACTATCATCCAAAATGGAAAGAGAAAACACGAAAAAAAAATAAACACTTGAGAAAGTGTAGGAAGGGGAATTGCTTGGATCAAAAATGAGGAATTGACTGCCAGTCAGTCTACAGGTAGTTAAAAGTGTACCGGTATTAGTGTTTTAGAGCCACTTACAGAGCTAGGGACAGGTTCCCTAAATCCCACGCTGAGCTCATGACAGAAGATGTACAGCAGGAGGCGCTCACATTTCTGTGCAGAGATGAGGAGAGAATTAGCCGTGTGGAAGTTAACACAACATGGTTGTGTGACAAAGAGGTGGATGTACTGACCCTTTGGTCCTCGGGATTCAAAGTCTGCTCTCCTATAATTTTCTTGCTGTCGTCACAGTATTCGATCTCAGGACTGGAGAGGCTCCGACAGAAAGTGCAGAGGAAGTCGCCCCTGTGACAGGAACAGCACATTTAGTTTAGCCTTTATACAGTGTGTAGTATTCAGTGCCATCAGGTGAAGTAACATGTTGCCGCTGAATTCCCCTTAAAGGTGCAGTGTGTACGATTTGGTGAAATCTAGAGGGGAAGTTGCATGTTGTATCCATCACCTCACCCTCATCCAGGAGAGCCTATGATCGACTTCAGTCATCATTAAAACTAGATGCTTTATACGTCCACTCTGGGCTACTGTAAAAACATGGCGGCCCACACAGAGAGGACGCCCTCCTCATGTAAATATACATTAATGGGATCATTTAAGGGTAATCGAAGAAGACATTAAGGTGATTATAAATTCATGAAAATGTCAGTATGTAATTGTTTCGTAATATTTTTTAGAAGTGACAAAAATGACCTTTCACCTTTCCTTTTGAAACATGTGGGTGAACCTATGGTAGCCTTCGATTACAATTCAAACTGAGGTGTTTGTCTATTCTGGCTTTCTGTGAAAACATGGTGGCCTCCGTAGTCAGCACCTGCCGATGTAAATATAAAAGGACTCATTCCATCAAATCTACACACTGGACCTTTAATATGCATTGTCCTGTATCAGCAGCTGATGCTAAATATTGAGAATAACAGGGAACTGATGAGACCTTGAACTAAGGGGGTTACAAGTAACTTCTACTAAATCAATGTAACATCTCAAGATTAAGAAAACTCTACAGGAGGAGTTCTGAACAGGCACTGAACAAGAACGGAGCACTTACTTTGGGAAGATTTTGATGGTGGGCACATGGCATTTCATGTGAAACACTTTGGGACAGCGGTCACAGCACAGCAGGTCACCGCCATTGATACAGACGGCACACCAGTCTTCATTAGGGTCGTCATCTTTCCCTGCAGACGCTGTGCTCTCTTTGTTCTTGTCTATGTTTCCATTCGTGAGCAGAGGGCCCGCCATGCTGCCGCCGCTGTTCTCTGTGGATGCTGAGGTAGTGGAGGTCATAGGGGTGGCAGAAGAGCACGACGTGGCGGCGTTGGAGCTGTTCAGTTCAGAACATGACATGTCAGACTGGGGCTCCGCTTTGATTCGGTCGCCCAGGGACTTGAGGGCGTCTTGGACTCCCGCTCCGGGGAGGGAGCTGTTCTCTGGACTGCTCATCTGTGGACACATTCAAAAATATTTCCAAGCGTTCATTTGGTGTAAACCGTGTAACAAACACAGATTGGTCAAATTGGTAAAACAGTGTTCGTACCATGCAGGCACTCCTCCCAACGTCTTTGCTGCGCTCCGTCTTCACAGAAGAATTCGGACAGGAGAAACTATCTTCAGTACCCGGCTCCTGCTTCACCCTCACCTGCTCAGTTGAGGTTCCAGTGCCTGCTCCCGTTCTACCTGCAGAGCTGCAGCTTAAAAACACAAGAAACCAAATTATATTCAACTGTAAATTAGTTCAGGCTATGATGACTATGGTCTTTAAATCATCATTTGGTCCAATAATCCAGAGTGAACGAGCAAGATGATTCTGTTATTGCTTTTTTTAAATGTGTCTTATTGGACATTATCCTTTTTAATATTTTGTAAACTTTGACCGGATGTTCTTATTTGTGTTCTGTGTAGTGTTCTGAGTCAAGTTCTACTCACCTTCCTCTGCTTCCAGTGCTGGATGTACTTGAAGGCCGTGCTGGTGTGTGGGCATTGGACAGACCTGTGGAGCGAAATCAGACCTTTAATTGTAGATGATGAAGTGATTGTAATTTTCCGAAAAGTAATGTTTTGAACCTGACCAAGGTGCGTAAATTGACACTTTGTAACATCATCGTGTCACTAATGATGTCACCCCGCGTCGCTAATGATTTCATCCCCTCATTATGCCACTGACGATGTCATTCCCTCACTGAGTCATCCCATCGTCAAATCACATCATACGTCACCCGACCATTAAGTCATTGATGATGTCATCGGCTGAGAGAATTATCATCACAGGCTTCATTGTAAACGGGAGACGCAGGGTCTTTGACAACCTTACTAGCATCCCCAAACATACAACCACCAAGTGTGGAATTAATAACAGGAATGGTTGTATGACATGGAATGCGGATATGAGGTAGAACCCATTCAGAGAGCAGAGAATGAGGACTGACAATAACAGAAAACTACTATTAGTGTATACAATCGTACCTGAAGATCCAGGAGAGTGTGTGGACAGTCCGGGTGAGGGATTCATATCGAGGGATCCCAGCTGGTGCTGCGTGCTGGCGGTGATGTAGCGAGACAGGAGGTGTCCAAGGTTGCTGGAACCTGCATCCTCCAGCTGAGAACCAGGATAATATCATCAGTGAGACATGTTGCACACGATAAGCCCACTGACTATTAGAAATATGAAAAAGAGGCCACGAGTAAGAATGTGCGCACCTGAATGGGCGGGATCTCGGGGAGGCAGGGCAGATTCTCTGGGTTGGTAACGGAGGGAATAAGCTCGATGGGACCTATGACAGGGCTGGCGGGGCCGCGGTGAGCGTGAGCACCTGCCATACTGGCACTGGTTGGACTTGTTGGGTTCGCGTTATGGAGGGACGCCACTGGGAAGGGGCCCGCGTGTCCTGGGTTGGAATGCTGCGCAGAGATAGAGTGAGGGGGTAAAGGAAGGAAGGAAAGATGGATAATGAGAGAGGAGAAGTAGAAGGAAAGAGGGGGTGGAGGACAGGAAACAATGAGGTAGGTCACGCCACTGATTTACCAGATACAAATCTACGGTCTGAAAACAACATGGTTGCATGATCATGCGTTAGGGTGATGACACATGCGGCACAAGACACAAATGAAAAAGTAGGAAAAAAAGTGTCAAACCCCTGATTGTAGTAAGAAACGAAACCTTGGGTGGCTCATCTCAGATTCTATAGACATCTGGACACAAAGAAAAGGGGGCTGGGTATAGTAGAGGTTCCTCTTCCCTAGTCTGACATGTAGGCAATGAATGCACATGTTCATACTGTACATATCTGGCTTATTTACTAGATTTATGACCACAATGAGGAAGATACATCTCCACTTGGTGTCTACACTAAATACCGGGTGTGCTGTGCAAGTTTGTCCACGTGCAAGTAATTAAATTAAGTCATTACAGTCTCTTTTGTAAGATATCAGGCCCTTAGGCTGCACCTACAATGCTCCCCCTGATACTGACTGACTGACTGTGTAAGCAGCCATTTCTTTAAAAATTATATCTTTAAAAAAATAGGCTGTAAACTGTAAAGTAAAGTGTTTTCTGTTGATTACATAGTGGCCACCGCCTTAACAACCTTCAAACAAAGTACCATGGCGGCAGATAATCCAACAGTTACAGCAACAACAAACTGTGTTATTTCTGGGGGGTTGTGCCGACCTGTCTCTGTAGCTGAGGCTGCATCATGGGGGGATACTGCTGTCCGTTAAGTCTGGGCTGGGCCGAGGGCATCCGTCCCTGAGGCGGACCTGGCAGACGCATGTGGTGGGAGGGGTGGTACATCGGGGGACCCGGTGCACCGTTCATACCCCCAGGTCCTCTCGGTAGCTGCTGCATGCTGATGAGCCTTGGAGGCTGCTTCAAAATCACACACAGGCAGGATGTGAGGAATCAGTGGTGTGATAAATAACTTATAAATTATATTTTATGATGATGATGATGCTTATTTGCCTTTTTAAAGGCGTAGAAGTAAACAAAAGCATCCGATTTTGACCTGGTTGAGCATATAGAACTGCATATACTATTTTATTAATAGTGCTAATGCATTGAAAATGCATGAATGGGATCAAATGGAGGGTTGGAGGGACGGAAGATATTAAAGTCAGAAAAGCAAAAACTGATATAAAGATGATAAAGTCCAATGTCAAACAAAATAAACAGGTTGCATGATCCTCAATGATCAACAATGATTGCTTCTTATGTTCTAGTCTTGAATAAACCCATCTAGAAAGCAATAACTATTTCTTATTCTATACTATAACGATAGCCTCTAGAACTACGTACAAACTAATAGCAACAGATTCAAAAATAAATGCTACCACGTGTACCTGCTAGAAAGTGTACATGCAGTATATCTACTGTGACTATGTCATACCTGCTGCTGAACCATCGGAGGCCCGGCCTGTCTGCTGTGCTGCTGGGACATTTGGGAGGCGATGCGCATCTGTTGCTGGATCTGCTGTTGGTGCTGTTGGTGCTGCTGCTGCTGCTGCTGCTGCTGCTGATGCTGCTGATGCTGCTGCTTCTGCTGTGCATAGGCCGCCTGCTGCATGTGCTGCAGCCGGAGCTGGGCCAGATTGATCTGTCCTGGGTGTTTGCCAGAAAGAACCTGGCCTGATGAAATAGGCGGCGCTCCGACCAACACGTTGGTCGGTTGCGGGGGTGGCGGCGGTTTCTCGATGACCAGATTACCTGCGATGACAACAACACGGATACAAATAAGAGGCATTTCTCATTCGAATACTTGTATTTGAAATGGCATCGTTTGAAATTCAAGGGGCGAAAAACCTCACCGAGATTCACAACATTTTTGGCCCAGAAGGTGGGATCGCAGAAGAAGCGCACGACTCCATTGGCCTGGGGCGCTGGCTCCAGTCTGGCTTTGAAGAGCTGGCGAAGCTGGAACAGGATCTGCATACACGGAGACCCACAGCCGCATGAATACACTTAAATCAGCTTTGTGAACAAACTAATGTTTGATCCCACAATAAAGTCGAGGTTGGTTCCACATAGGGCATCAAGCTAGAACCTACCAGTCTCTTGCTGTAAAGCAGAGCCGTGCTGCTGCCAGTGGTGATGGCCCAGTGGCAAAAGTTGAGCACATGGTGGATCTGTTGGGCAAGCTGAGTGGTGTCTTTATGTTGACTCATCAGCCTCATACTCCGCTCTTTGGATACACTCTAGACAGAGAAGGAGATGATTTCTGGTTGCCATTTACACTAAATTCAAGATTAGGTGAAATGAAAAGAACAGATACATACATAAGAGAATAATAAAGACATCTCCTCACCTCCAGCTGCTGCAGCAGGGCCTTGCCCTTCTTGTTGATCTCATTAATTAGAGTGAACACCGCGATTTTGATTTCATGGCCCACCTTCCGATGTGTCTCATTCAGCTCCTTTAATCTGAACGAAGAAGGGAAATCAGCTGCTTTCGAGACAAGTCAACAAGGATAACGGTCACAGAAATCATCAGTTGTGTAAATGCGGAGATGGAGAAAGTTGCACCTGCTCTGCACTTGAGAGACAGAGTAATGGACGTAGTTCTTCTTTTCTTGTAGCTTTGCGATGCTGGTCTCGATAATGCTTTTCTGGTTGTGGAACGCTTCCTCCAGGAACTGGTATCTGAGAGCAGAGGGGTAACTTGTATGGTCATCGACAATTTTCAACCGTGACGTAATTCTCTATGGACATGTCCATTTCACAAGTATGACACTATGGGACATCTTAAACTGGAAATGTTCCTTTACTGTTGATTGGAGCCTATGGAACTTCAAACCAAACAAACAACACCCTCTGCTGTTTAAAAGGGGCACTGCAAGTCAATTGAAACCATAAACCAGAATTGTTATTATACCCAATGGCACTGCATGAGTGTGAGAGAGAGAGAGAGAGAGAGAGAGAGAGAGAGAGAGAGAGAGAGAAAGAGAGAGAGACCCAGTCAGTAGGAGGCACGTGCTGCTGAAGGACACGTTGCCCACACCGCCTTCATTTGACCAATAGAATATCAGGAAAATAATCAAGCATACTTAAAATGTTTCACTACAATGCATCATGACGGGGTGGCAGTCGATCTAAA
Organism: Chascanopsetta lugubris; assembly: GCA_016785325.1. Classification (NCBI taxonomy): domain Eukaryota; kingdom Metazoa; phylum Chordata; class Actinopteri; order Pleuronectiformes; family Bothidae; genus Chascanopsetta; species Chascanopsetta lugubris. Next base: position 18,116 of record JAFBJT010103989.1, read on the forward strand.
TGCTGTGATACGCTGTTACGCTACGATATGCTACGATAACGATGAACAAAAACTATGCACACCTGGAGGTGAAGGCTTCCATACCTGTGCTCCTTGTGCTCTAGCAGCTGACAGTCCCTGCAGGTTAAAGTGTCACAGGTCTCACAGTAAAGCTTCAGCGGCTCCTGTTTGTGGACGGGACAGAAAACCGGCCTCTGTCCGGACGTACCAACAGACTCTGTGGACACACACACACACACACACAAACAACAACACAGGTGTGACTAACATCCCACACCTTGAGAGCGAGCAGGGGCCTCAGAGCTTCATGATGGTTGGGTCTCTTCTGCTGCAGCTGCTGCTGGTGGTGGTACTGCCTGAGCAACAAGACTCTGAAGCCTTGTTGTCATGACGACAGCCTATCAGCAGCACGCCCATTCACACTACTTCACATATATTTTCTCCTACTCCCTAACCCCTCTGCAGTTTGGGCGAATATTAGCCCGCCCTTCACGGTGAAGGTCACCCGTCTTACCATCGGGGGTGTCCGCATCCTCCTTTGTTCGAATCTTATGGTCCTTGGTGATTTTGACCCTTTGGTGGGCCTCCACACATGTCTTACACAGCCACTCTCCACATTCCACACAGAATCCTATGGTTCCTGCATTGTCCTCGCAGCTCGTGCACACCTGGGGAAGACAAGATCAATAAGCATCTCAGAGAACGTGGGAGAGAATCAGACATCTGCGCAAAGAATCTGCTGAGTCAGAGCCCTGATAGATGTTGCCTTGATGTTGACATTGTGCTCTGCTGCAGTTTAGGGAAAGTCAAAGGGTATTTTGCCTTTTAACATTCAGATTTACAAAAAGGCACAGTGTGTATGATTTTGTTCCAGTTCCAGCAGAGTACGCCTCACCTCACCTTCGGTTATTGTTAAAACTCACAGGGAGTTTTAGTTGTTTTAGTAAACATGGCGGTGCAGCATGGCCGCCTCCACAGAGAGGATCTACTTCTAATATTAATATGAAGGAGCCAGTCAAATATGAAGATAAAAAATATTATAATCAGCTCTACTTCATCAGCTGTTGTGGCCCTAATGTTTGAGTTATGTGTGTAGTACACTAAATAGTAACTGAAAAAACTATCCCTGTAAGCATTTACAATACAGTATATATTATTAAGCGAATAATACTTAAAGGTGCAGTGTGTACGATTTTGCTCATTTTTTGTCAAAATATTCCAAAATTCCAAAATATTTCAAAATTACATACTGACATTTACATGACTTTCTAATAACCGAAATGTTTTTTTTCCCATTATCCTTAAATGAGCCCATGAATGTGTATTTACATGAGGAGCGGGTCCTCTGTACAGGGGGCCGCCATGTTTTTACAGTAGCCCAGAGTGCACGTACTGAACATACTTTGAGTTTTAATGACAACTGAAGTCGACCAAAAGTTCGTCTGCATATTCAGAAGAATGAGGGTGAGGTGATGGATACAACATGCATTAAGCTATGGTAATACTTCTGCGTACCTCCGACTGTACATACGTTTTACTGTACATAAAATGAGAGTGCTATAGAAAAGCAATGGCATGACTTTGTCTTTGCTATTTGTTCTGGACTAAATGGATTCGATGCTTATCTGGACGTGTCCTTATGACATTAAGAATAAATAAATAAATAAATAAATCACAAGGTTAGGTTGATACGAATGCAGAGAGCAACAAACCAACACTTTATTGAAAGCAGCTCTGCACATTTGTCAGTGGTTGAGCTCCCATGACATGTACCTGTGCAGACTTCTCGTCGGACGTGCTGGTGGCCTCCGTGGTATCTTTGACAAAGTAATTATCGATGATGTCAGTTTGTTTGTAGTCCTGGTGGCACACTGAACAGCGCATGACATTCACTGTGGACAGAGGAAACACACCATGACTCAGACAAGGTGCAAAGGTCAAAACTAGTCAATGTGCTGCTTTGTGGTCTTTCAAGGAGCAGGGTAGAGAACCAGGGAGAATGAGAACAAATATCAGCCCCAAACCAGAAGACCTCCAGAGAGCCTGGAGCTAGCGACAAAAAAAAAGAGAAAAATATTTTTTTTATTAATGAATGAAAAAGTCATTCAGCAAGAATTTCAGCCAATTTCCATAATTTCCTTGAGGTCACTTTCTGTTGTTATTGTAAATTCTTTGCACCGAGGGACGCCCGCCGCTTCTTCCTGATGGCTAATTGATTTAGCACTTGTCTCCAGACGATTGAATCTCGTCATCCCTGGCATTTTTATTGGAATATTAAATCACACAGCCCAACAACGAGGACCGTTTTCCTTAATCACTTTAGCTGGGACTTTTTTTTAATTGAATTGGTCAAATTATCGGGGTAATCACGCACACCCACAAAATAATTAGTTGAGCGCATTAACTTCGTCACTTATTTCCTGAAGTCCTAATATGAAGCACAAGATTAAACTTCACATAAATATTTTACTCAGCATAATATGTACCCCCTCCCCCCCCCAACTCATAAACCCATAAATTCCAGCCAGCCAGCTGAGGTACAAACCGGTATGAGCCGGTCTGAGCCAGTCTACACTGGCTTGATCTGTACACAGCCGGTTTGAGTGAGCTCCAGCTGCATGGATCCATGAGTGATTGGTTGTGAAAGCAGCTGGACGTGGGGTCGTATTGAGGAACCACATGCGCGCGCGCGCACACACACACACACACACACACGTCACTTTGAAACCCCCACCATCAACACACCACACATCTGTCACCATGAACCCATCTCATCACCTAGCACATGCTTGCACACGCACACACACACATACACACTTACAAATAAAATGCATCACACATATGGAAATTGGCCCCACCACAAACACATGCAATTAAAACCTATTTTTAACCATCACCATTTTTGTGTTTACCTTTTGGGAAATTCAAAACAATGTTTTTCAAAATATAAACCCACACCTTTCAGACTGCCACTTAGCACAAATCATAAATCAAAACTTAACTAAACATTTACATAATAATAATAGCTATGGCCAAAAAGGCAGACATCACAGGTGATGGCTTCTTCATCTAAGTGTGGAAACCACGAACCAAATATGAAGATATGAAGTCAAATCCAGTCAATCTGAATCTATTTATATTAAAAAGATGAAAAGAAACTTTTGGTCGAGCAGAAAACAAACAGTAACTTGGCTATATTGAATTATCTTCCTAATACTAGAGCAGTTACACACAAGCCTAACATGCATGCAGTGGATGAAACATTCTTTAGCCACATGTGACACGTGATGCTATTTACAGCTATTAATCATCACAATTCAGTGATTTCTTCATATACCTGCAACTTGAACGATAATCAATCTTATAAACGTTTTAGAGGTTACCACATCTTGACTGGTTCTACTACATCAGGTCCACAGAAGGCTTTAATCAATACCCAGACTAAGGCTGCTTTATGGCTAGAGGTTGTTCATTTGGTGTAGTCTCTTTGTAGCTTAACAGC
>JAFBJT010103989.1:37646-72389 GCA_016785325.1 Chascanopsetta lugubris
AACATGCAGCTCCTCCACTGTTTCTGCGGGAACGCTCCCTAGATAGTTGACGGCGCTTCATATTTTTCATGGCGGCCCATTCTCCGATCTGCTGCCCCGAGGCTGAAGCAATTGCTTTGTAGGAGTAAATAACCAGCTTTAACAAAACTTCAGGGACACATTAGTCTGCTGGTGGATGGCTCCATGGTTGCACGGTAGCCTCCTCTTCTCTCACCGCTAGGCAGACGGAAGCACCGGGAAGAAAGAGGTAATGGCTCATCGGCATGGGTATAAAGCTGTGTCTCCTCTCCCCGCTGACAGTCAGTCCCCTGCCCAGCGAGTCCATATTGAGCTGCGCTTCTCCGCCGTGGCCTTGGCTTGATTTGTTTTGACTGTCTGACGCCACTGCAGACGTATCGAGCACCAGTCCTTTCTTCTTCATTTTACCAGGCTTACAGTGAATCCCACCGCCCTGCCCCTCTTAGGCTATGCCTCTCTCTCTCTCGCTCTCTCTCTCTCTCTCTCTCTCTCTCTCTCTCTCTCTCTCTTTGGCTAGCATGCTGTAGCAGCGCCAGGCAGGGTCTCATGTACTGTATTTTACTTTGATGTTGTTTCCAACTTCTTGGCTTAACAATTACCTGACTCCACCCCCCCCCCTCCCCCGAACCCCAATGTGGCACCTGTCTTTTGGATACCTGCACGTGCTCCGACGTCAGCTTGTCATGTAGCAATGGGTCAGCCTCGTGTGAAGGGTGCTCCCAGGCCCCGGCCCACTCGTGAGATCAGTGCTTCAGTTACCCTCTGCAAGATGTCTTCAGGGATCTCAGCTGCTCTCATTATGTGCCACTGCTCACAGTGTGTTTACCAGACTGGAGGAATAGTAGTCTTCGCATGCCACCCAACTGTACGGCCCATTTGTCCTCATTTAAGTGGGAAGACAGAGGACCCGGGAAAGACGGCCTCTTGGTGGTCTTTTGAGTATTAAAGCAGCATTTGTTATTACTAAGCAGATGTGCTCTTATTTATCAAAATAATACAAAAGGTGTGTTATAGCAAAAAGCAGATGGATCAGGCTTGTGTTCACCGGTCTTGTCTTTGTGCAGCTGCTACCCCCACACAGTTAATTACTCTCTTATTCATCCCCAACAATGGGAGGGGATGGAATAAATCTGAGCCGCGCACTCTCGCTTCTTCGCCATGGAAGGTGCAGACTGGGACCCTAAAGCGAGCGAGTGGCTTCAAGAGGTACAGTTTATCATTTTTAATGGAGAGGAACAGGAAGTGGAGACATGAGGCTTGGGCCCCGTGATGTACTCGCAATCTCAGTTGAGGGGAGAAAGGAGAAAGTCTGTCTCCCTGGCTGCACCTGCGCTTTGCAGCTGCCTCTACCCCCAATCATAACCTCTTCGGCAATGCCAAAAATACACCTACAATCTTCTCTGCGGGACTAAAATTCTGGGTAAAAAAAACCACCCTGTTAATGCCCTATTACTGTAAACATTTCTTTACGTTAACACGCTCAATATTGCGAGATATTGCTGGTAAATGCATCTCTCCACTGCCTCCCTCTTTATTTGGGTTTGTTGTTCCCTGAAAAGCCCAGTGATGTTTTGCCTCTATTGTCACCTGTTCATTTACTTTCGTAGTGGAGGGCATCGGGGTATTGATTAGGGTTTGCAACTGTGTTAGCAGCTCTGCCGGTGTGTAATATAGGCCTTGAGGCTATTCTGTCTTTCCGCTCATTCTCACGAGTGCTTTCCAGACCTTGTAATCTTAATTAAATATGCAACTTTTGATCGCAACAGGGTCACTATTTTTGCATTTAAATGTGGTCACCCCCCCCACACACACATCGCCGCTTTTGCCTCCTCAGTGGAGGAAAAAAAAAGGAGACATTTTTGAATCTTAATGCAAAAATGAGAGAAAAGAACAAAGGGCTGAATTGAGGCTCTCCTATTTCAATTCCCCTTGTTAGCCTCCTGCTGCATTTCCCCTATAGTTTTTCTTCCTCATTTTTTTTCCAGATGAATTTTATGATATTTTCCTCCCCTCCCCTCTCCATCGCTCTCCCTCTTTCTCGCGCTCTCTCTCTCACTCCTCGGCAGTTTTCCCCAGACAGGTTCCACAGTGTTTTAGAAGGGATGGATTTAATTGCTCTGTGGGGATTGGTTGGCTGTGCCGGGCTCGGCTGTTTAATTAGTGTACCCTGCCGGGATTGGTTTAATGCTTCATGATCTTGAAATTGTCTGATTGTTCAGGCCTCTGGGGACTCTCCCTGCCTACGTAGGCCAGCAGGTTTAGCTAAACATTGCTCCAGGCTCCTGCTGTATATGCGGCAAGAGGAAGTGTGTGCCTCAGGAATTGGAATTTGGTTGGGGGCGGGGTCAAGTTCTATGTCAAAGCAGAGGATGTACAAATGTGAAGTGGACAGTCCTTGGGGTTCTCATGAGTTTTTGATGGCAGGAAATCTGCTCAGACCTCACAGAAATGTTTATCCTCACAATATTTCATCTCAGTTCGACTCTATATAGATTGGATCCAGTTGACTATTAATGCAGCAATAATATTTAGACTGTGATACAGTGTTTCTTTATGATAAGCCACCATATGATTTTTAGCTGCAGCCAAGAAAAATAATTTGCTATGCATGCGATCCGTGCTCGGCCCACACATTTTCCCCACATTTTTGCTCGGCCGTATGAATGGAGGTCTTGTAGATTTTGCAGGAGCTCCTCATACTGCCCGCTTTTCACCGACTTGATTTGAATGTGCGCAGATCTTTGCCGCGATGAGGGCGTTGGGATCACCTCATGTGGGTCTCTGAATTATGTGCTTGGTCACCTTGAATAAGAGGAGCTGGGAAAATGATGTTTGTGTAAATGGATGTATGCAGAGTGTTTATGCCCCCCCACCCACCTTCATTGCCTTCTACAGCATGCCCTTGGTTTGGCTCAATCATAGCAGCAGTGTTGACCTCAACAGTAAATGTGCTTGGCATCGGATCCAGGATATGGACAAGCATCCGTTGGTGGCGGTGCAATCCAGTGCGGATAGCTCCTATTGAAGGCTAAGCTCATTCTGCTTAATCAGACTTATCAAGCACACTGAGTCAAACACATAAATCTCCAGTGGATGATAATAAGAACTACTTTCTCGCCTCTCTGCCTGGACTTTATTATGACTTTGTCCTCAAAGTGAGTTATGCCTGAGTGTTCTGCTGCAACAATGATTACTTTTTGTCTGAGATCTTTCTCCACAATGCGTCCTCCAGGTAGGTAGCATTCTGCTGTTGTTGACCAGATCTTCTATGCTGGACCCAGGGGGTCATTTTTTATGCCTTTGTTTACTACTGTGTTTACTCCCTCTTTGACACAGAGGGGACGCGTGTGATTACCAAGGTGATGGACCACATGGCAACTGAGCTATTCCCAAATGAGAATCTCACTATGAGCTTCATCCTCCGTCTCTCTGGGGGAGTTGCCCTGATTACTAAGTGACTTTGTGCAGGAGTTGAGGACCCTCTACAGCTGTTGGGGTTGTTTTTGCAGTGATGATAAGGGGTTGTGTAATCAGAGTGGGGTTGTGTCGACAATCTGTTAACACTATTATGAATGTTCTTCAGCTCCGATACATTCCTTCCGTCTGTTGCGCCTCTCCTTTTCATTTAGCCTTAAAGAAAAAGCGGACTATCTGAATACAATGTGAGGTCTGAGTTTGTTCATAAACGTCGTTCTGGCGATATTCATTGTGCGCTGATATTTTTAAAGGGTATGCTCAGGTCAATTGCAGATCACGGCTGAAGTGAACAATGATGCTCCTTCATAAATAAGCCCCAAGACTTAATATTGCAGGGCTGGTTCGTCTTCAAAGATAAAAAAAAAAAAAAATTGCATCCCATCCCCCACTGCCTTTTGGGCAGGGTGTGAGTCCAGCGTCCGTCTAGACGTGCGGCATCATTAACCTGCTGTGACCTCACCCCCTGATGAATTTGCTCGCACATCCCCTGCAGCCTAGTGTTAGCAGCCCTTCTCCCGTCCACTGGGAACTGGGGCTCTTCTGGACTGGCCATTAGAGCCACTAGCCTCTACTGGCAGGCATTAATAGGCCAAGTGGCCGGAGCCTCTATCAGACTGCTGAATAATTCAAAGCGTCTGGGCCGTGTCTAGTCCTGGGGCGTGGGGGGATGTGAACTGGGGAGTAGGGTGCAGGGGGCTGCATGGAGGTGCAGGGGTTAATAACAGGTCTGCCTCTCTATGTCAGCAACTACTCAGCCCTCTCTACCCCCAGAAAAAAGCACCCAACCCCACCCACATATGAAAGAATCCTATCCAGTTGATTAGATTTTTCAAAATGGATCAATTTTTAATCAGCGGAGCATCTGACTACAGTCAATACCATTGTCGCTGGCAAGACAGTTGCTGGACAGCCATCTTTATTTACAGGAATGTTTGTTTTTCACTGTATGCAGATGGGGGGGGGGGCAGGAAATGGCTTACTCGGATCACTGCAGCACTGCAGTCCTTGGCCCGTCCAGGCAGGGTTCTGTCCTCTTCACGCATTTGTGTAATAACGAGACCGCGACGTGCCCCCACAAGGCGGAAGGAAATGCTCAATCAAAATGATTTGTTCACGTCATTGTGCAAAACGTGTGTTTCACTGTAATGCTTTGTCTTGTGCAAACCTTGGTCTGTCCAAAGAGACTTCTTACCATCCACATCATAACACATGCATAAGTGGTGAGTAGGAGTGAGGAGCCAACAAACTAGCTGTAATACTGCCATCAAAATTTCATTGGGCTGTGGGGAGACCCTAACATGTTAAATAATGAGGAGCCCATAAACTTAATGTTCAGAACCTCTCTGGAACTGCTGACGACATCTAGTTATGACTTGATACGAAGTCAGAATTATGAGGAGATAATCCCTCCTCAGTGTGCTCGTCATTTTAGCACATCTGGTTCTTAAAGACTCAGCCCCCAAGTATTCTTTGTGTGATCACTTCAAGATTCTGCTGTGGGCAAAGATCTGACTAAAGAGCCTTTTTACAATGGGGTGGGGCCGTTAATCTTAATTTGACAGGTAACACTCTTTGGACATAAGAAGACTCATTGTCAGAGTAGGACAATACTGAGAAGAACTGGAAACAATAAATCTACACTGCAGAAAGGAAATGGTAATGCTGTTTATTCCAGTGTGAGCACATGTACAAATCAAATAGAAGCAGTATTGCTCTGCCCTTGATTGGTTTCATATTTATTATAGTCAAAATAGATATTAAATCATATAAATTATGAACATACTTGTAAAACATAATTTACTCCATACTACTTAAAATGATTTTCATGTCACCCACATACAAAAGTTGATAGTAGCAACAGTCAGAACTACAAGGAGAAGTACATATCTGCTGGAAGGGTTGAATTTAAAATAAATAACATTCATGGAGTTAAAGGTATTGATTGCTTGACCTGCCAACACTTTGAATTTCATAAGGAGGAATTTGATATGAGATTGATCTTTGCCCCCCAAAAGATGAGGGATCAAATTTAGAAAAGAAAATATTTGGAACACACATTTCTGAAATATTTGTCTTTCCTTCTAATTGTGCAATCAACAAACTAGGCTGCCATCCTTGTCTGAAGGAGCATAACAAATATGCACATTTAGATATTGTTGTATCAACAGTGTAGGAGTGAAATTATGAAAATGGTTTCTCAGGGAATAAAAATAGGGAAATTAATTGAGCTAAAATGGATCAATTCAAAAATATGTGTGACAGTTTAGAAGTGTTGGTCAAATGTGGAAATATTGAATTCATTAATCATTGAGCATCATTTCAACTAATCGGTTCCAATGAGCATGTTTGACACGATCACGGATCTAATGAATCACTTGTGATATTAGAGCAGTATGCTCTGCCATGCCACATCCTCTTTGCCTCATGACTTTATGAGTTAGATTTGATTGCAATGTCCCATTAAAAGTACAATTCTAGAACCCACATACTGTCACATACTGGCCTATTGGCCAAATTACATTTTGATGTGTTGGTGTATTGGGCATATTGATGAATGGATATATTGATAAATTGACCCCTTCATTGTAATCTTTGCATATCTCGGTTGACATAATGACATTGAATGGCATATTACTCAATCAGTCAATCAATCAATCAATCAATCCCATTTTATTGTCACTGGGCTTCACAGGGTGAATGACATCCTTTGTCCTTAGACCTTCAGGAAGAGTAACGGAAAACTACCAGAAAAAAAAACCTTGGAATAGAGGGACAAAGGTATGTAGAAGCCTCAGGGACAGCCTCTACGTTGACGTTATGTCTGTAAATGGCAACACATTTCCATAATGGCATGTGGACTTTGTGGTCTAATGTACTGCTGGCATGCAACATGTTGATATTATTTGAACATAGAGGCATCATGTTGGCATCTGGCCATATACAGGCAGAACGGCATATACTGTAGACATAGTCACATGTTGGCATACTGTTGCTTGGTTCCATTGAAGTTAAATCCTCTGGTTTGCTCTTGTTTCAGGGCAACCCGTTGATGAAAATGATGGATATTCTCTGTAATGTAATGTATTGATAGAACAGTCTGCAAACATTCTCTGGTCCGATCAAAAACTCAAAAGTGATAATGGCATTATATTCAGTACAGATGCAAATCAACACATTTGAATGAAAACAGTGACTAGACATGACTTGAAAACCCTGTCTTCTTGTCTAATCCAACTTGTAAACATCAGATGTCGGGTAAACACTTCATGAAAAGTAGCAATGCTCTCACTGAGGTGTACTTATTTATATACTCATATCCTAACTGCACTGCCATTAACGTGTTTCCCTCTTTCCTCCCTGATTTTAGAAGGGGCGAGATTTTCAATTCTTAGCTGATTGCGTGCCTCTCGCCTCACACATTGTCCTCTTTGTCCTGATAGCCTCCCTTTCCACAGAACAGAGGTATGCAGGCCACCTCATGTACAGTTATGCTGAATAGGTGCTGATGAATGTTGAAAACAGTAATGCAGGTGTCTTGTCAAAATGTGCCGTGGATAGGCAGTAACACAATTCGGTTTAATATGCTATCAATCAGCCGGCGAATTCCCATTTGTACATAAAGTATTATGAGCCTGCTCCTCCCCTGACTGTCATGACAGTGCTGCTGTTTAGCTGCTCTAATGTCCTCCACCAGTGTGTCCCCATTGTCTGTTTGTCTGTTTAATATGCAAAGGTGGTCATTCAGGGAGTCATTTTGGAACAGTGTAAACGAATCGGCAACAATGATTAGCTGGCGCAGCAGAGGAAGTGTCCATCATTGCGCTAGTGCATTTGGAGACCATCACTCGTCCCTCAGCTCATCGCAGCGCTGCCCTCTCAGCTTGGCGGAAGATGGCCTCTGAAAGACACCCAAACAGCGCCAGAGTAAATACGTTGTAAGTGGAGTTACTTAATGGGGAGATTTTGCATGCTTAATTGTGAGTATGGATCGCAGGTCCATTAAAAGACATCAGTGTCGTGGACTCCGGCATACAGTCTGAATATACTTGAGATGGATTGATCCATTGACTTCCTGGCTTCTGTCTCGGTGAAGTAATTAAAACTACGAGCGCGAAAATTGTTTTGAAGATGATTTGAAAAACAAGAAATAAAACACGGTGTCCAGACAGTCACTCATTTCTGATGCCGGAGCTTTTTGTTTGTTCAGCGTATGCAAGCATGCTTCGGGGTGGCACCGCAGACGTCCTGAGGGAAATATCAGGCTTATTTATTGGAGCCTTTTTAGCCCCAGCTCAATAGCTGAAATCTGATGGCTGGGTTACAGAGGGACTATCTGGCAGAGAGGGAGGTGGAGGAGGAGCTGGGCCTGGCGTCAGCCCCACTGACAAGCTCTTATTTACCGTCTAGATCTATGACTCATTTTATGTACCTAATCGTAAAGCACCAAGATTTATCGGGGGTAACAGGACAGTGGGGAATACCCCAGGAGACTGGCAGATTCAGCTCCCTCTTCGTCTCCTCGCCTGAGCAGGCCTTAGGTTCACTCCACCTGGTCCAGCAGACCACCACCTTCTGTAGGAGGGGAGTGTTGGAGCCCATATGATAACCTCTATATTTATGCCAGATATGGACAGCTGATAGCTCGTTTAATGAAGACCAGGGCCATAAAATTGGATGGGTTAATGGCTGACTCTTGACAGGATTAATAATAGCTTATTGGTCAAGTTCAGTGACTTCTGATAGGGAAGGGGCTCAGAGGTAGATGACCAGGCCTCATCATTGGGGCGTGATTACATTAATTTTGTCATATTGCTTGTCTGTGTTTTCTGTTTTGCTCCCTACTGGTTACCCAGTCCTTGTTTGAAGTGCAGTTGAATGTTGTTGGTTTATAAATTATGTATTAACTTCAGGGGTGAAAAAATCCAAAGGTTGACATCCTCACTTACCATCATTTTTCCCCATGTCTGCCACTCCAGTCATGGCAAAGGGGATGCGAAAACAAGAAGGTATTATAATAGTGCCTTTGTTCTGACAGGAGTGCTCTCAGAGTCTGTTTTATATTCCTGCTGAAAATTAAAATTAAACTTTCATTGTTGTGCATGCTGTTTAATCCAATAATGATCTGATGTAACAAACTGCCATAATATCTCTCAGCATACTTAATCGGAGCAGACTTAGCCCTGTCACTTTACATTAACCTCTGCTGCTACAGGAGCAGGGCTTCACTAATCTGCCATTGTTGGGTTTGGCAGTCTGTAGCTAGTGCAAAACAGATTTGGCAGTCAGCGAGAAAGTAAGGGCTTTATAATGACAGCAAGGCCTCTCTGCTATTTGGGCTAATAATGTCAAAATCTAATAATGCTGTGGCCCCTGGAATTAGATGGGAGGTGAATGGGTGGGAATAGTGGTGATGTGGAAAAGGAATTTTTTGGGGGAGAGATGGAGGGTGGTTCAGCCATCTCATTGTGTCACTCACCTCTTAGACTGTAAATTGGCAAACAATATAATCCCTAGTGACCTTTTATTTTATTTTATTTTTTTTTCAAATTGGCTCTGTGTGGCCGTGCATACGAACCCATACGCTCATTTTCTTGTGTACAATGAAAAAAAAGATGCATAGTTGTGAGGAATTCTTGCGGAGCAGTGTTCAACCCCGACATCTGCAATTATGGTTTGAGTACCATTGTGTTAACAGGACACTGCGTCTGTCAGGAAGTATCTGAGCAAGGGTGCTAAAGAGTTGGAGCCCACCAAGTGACCTCACACTACTCAGCAAAGCAACATCTGCGGCGTCATCAAAAGATTTGACTCCTCTGCCCCCCTCACTCACGAACACAGCCTTGTGACTTCAAAAACAAAAAGCTGATTGGTTGCGCTTCCCGTCTCCCCTCATCGCCGAGCTCTGCTGCGGATGAAGTCTCAGCCCGGGAGATAAAATAGCAGTTATTTCTCATGTGCTATGCCATTTTGTCAGTTCGACTGTTCCACCTATTCAGTGTTTTGTGACTTGCTGAGCTTGAGGGGATGCGAGTGCCATTTCGCAGCCAGATCTGAGTTGTGTTGATTGAATTAGACAAAGTCGGAAGATAATTAAGAACCGCAAGGCGCTGCAAAACTGTCTGCTTCCAAACTGGTGAAAATGAGACGCTGCCACATCAATGAGCTAGCTGGCTCTGCTTGATGCCAGTGGTGGGTTATATATCTTGACACCCTTACCTCCTGGTGCTGGAGCCAGTTTCCTCCTTTCCCTTTAATGTTTCTCCAAATATGATTAATCACATGCCGTAAAACCGTTGCTTCTGACAGTGCACCGCGTTTGCACAGCTTTGTTTGTTTCTTTCACTGTAGAAATATGATCCTCAGCTGCCATGTGTAGTTGATGGCATAAACACATTTCTGAAGAGGTGTGTCTGTGAGTCTAATGGGAATCATAGCATGGCCCACGACATCTTTTACTTTAATTCCACTTTAAGTCTGCAAGTGTTCTTGCAATTTCGTTTGTCTTGTGTGTTTTTTCTTGTGTGTCGACCTCCTGATGTACTTGAATGCATTGAAATCATACGATTTTCCGATTTGAATCACCTAAAATCTCCTTTATTAACCTCAGTGTTTTTGTTAATAACATTTTGTTCAGTGTATACATTTGAATCCCTTTCCACTATGCCAGACATTCCTGTATTATCAAGACAAAAGGTGAAGCGTAGTGAACTACTGCTACTTTTCAGCTCTTCCCAGCAGGTGATTAAGTTTTTTTTTTTGGCGTGTTGGAGAACCAAGAAAGACATAATGAACTGTAAGAAGAAGGGCTCAGGTTGTCCTCTAATGTGCTGGCTCCTTGTGTGCATTCAGGCGACCTCTCTCTTTCTATTCCACCCGTTTTATTTTTCACCCTATTTTATGGATGCCGGCCTTGGTGGGGCTCCTCTCTCTTTTCCATTGCTGGATAGGTAATGTAGCTGTGAGGTTAATGTTGAGAATCGTATAGCTCAGGCACAATAAAATTGACACCATGAGACATAGGGAGATATGTTTATGGCGGTGTCTCGCTATGTGTCTTCCTTTCTGTTTGTGTGAGCTTGAATGTGAAACGGGGGCAGGGATTGTTCATAAGCCCCCCCCCCCCAAAGGGGCTAGACCATAGGCAAAGAGGGTGGGAGCACAGTGGAACACGGGGTGTCAAAGGCTAATTTTCAAAGCCACTCACAGGCGCTCATCTCTCACTGTGAAGTGGCAAGCGTGGCAAGTGGCTTGCACGTTGTCATGGATACCAAAGCATGGGACCCCAGAGGACAGGGAGCGGAGGACGAATGGCTGCCCTGTCTATAGGATTCCTGTCAGCCCTTGCCTGATAGATGGCATTGACGGATCATTTGTCATACTGTAATTGTTCTCAGAAAACACCAAATACCCTCTAGTATAAACAGTAGTGTGCTGCTGGGCTAATAAAGCGGGAAAATGGAAAGGGATTCACTGATCCACTGCCTCTTTCACTTAAAGAGACAATGACTCTGTTGTCCAGGCAAGGCGGTCTGATTAGAGCGGTGAGGGCTGAGGAAAAGCCTGGCTGAGAGAATAAAACAAGGCAATCATAAAGCAAACGGCAGTCACTTCTCTGTATCGATGTGGCCAGGCGGGGGTGAGGTCTTTGAGAGGTGTTGACAGCTGAGGGAACAACGGGACTAGGTCTACGAGTGATTTGTTTCCCCCCCCCCCCCTCTCTATTTGGCCGGGGAAACGATGAGGGAGAATGCATATCCGCGATAACAAATACAGCAAGTGCAGATGCGTAGCAGGGACGAGGGGCCCTATCTGCCAGGCTCTGAGATAGCCTGGTGCCTGAGCCGGGTACAAATGACTCTGGGTACAAAGGTACTATTTGTCCATCCTTGTTTTGGTATGGGCCCTGTGTCCCTGCTATTACTATTGGTATTGACCAGGTGCCATCTCCCTGCTCGGAATTCTCTCTGTCCACCCTGGCTTTGTCCGAGTGTGGGGCGCTCGGACATCTGTGACTGTCGAGGTATGTACAGGACACGACTGAATTAGCCGGGCCCCCCCCCCCCCTCCTCCACTATCCTCAGCGGTGGTTCTGTGTGAGCCGAAAAAGACAAACAGTCCTGCAGGAGTTAGAGATTAAGGGCGACGGCAGTGAGCCTGGCCACCAGCCGGCCTGTTCAGAGGTTCCTCAGTTGTCCAAATCCAGGGACATCATTGAATGAGCTCAAACTCACAAGGTGCTCCACGCTCTCCGTCACTCATTTCCTCTGTTGCACCGTCGCACGTGTGTTTCATGCAGGAGGCAGTCAGGAGGCGTATGATGTGTTGTTGACTAACACATGTGTTGGAGGGAGGCCGCTGACCCGCAGCCTGTTGATGTTGTGTGGCGAAGCGAGTGTTCTCGACGCTCCTCGTGGAGCACTTCACCCCTCTGACTGTACCGTGGGACAACGTGATGCCTGGAGCACTTAAGGCTGACCTGGCTATTCACCTTCTGTCTGATGGACAGATTAAAGGACCATTAAGCATAATTACTGTTGTAGTTGGAGAGGCCAACTCATCCTGTCAAAAATGGTTACAAATTGCTGCAACTCTGCCCCCCTGTGTGACTCTTAAATTCTGAATTTCATTACACTTTTCTACTTTGTTTCTCGTAGCAACTTTTGGGGTTGATAGTAAAAATGTATTTGGTAAAAAAAAAAAAAAAAAAAAGATAAAAGGTAATAAATGAAAATACAGCGACATTTACATGATAGCTCATCACCGACGCATGGTACAAGCAGTGAGTGTTCAACACAACAGCTGTTAACAAAGAAAACAGGGTCAGAAATGCTTGTGATTGATTATCCACGACATGTTCCACGCTGGACGCCAAGGCTAATCCCTGTATCATCAATGTATGTGATTGGTCTCCAAAAATGTAGCCGAGTCTGAGAGGACTCAAGAGGCTGTGATGGCCCATTGCCCCATTGAAATCAGGCGTTATGATTCATCAGATTGAAAGTGGGGAGCAGTGGTCTGCAGGAAAATCTCAGACTTTACTTGTTGAAAAGAAAATGTGCTTCTTGGTTGAGTGTGGACAGGTGTATTTACCGTTTATGCCAGTTTACAATGCTAACAGAGACTCCACATGGCCAGGGAGGATCTGCAGGAGTTGAGGCTCCCCATTTGTATTTAATTTGGTTACACACAACAACCTTCGACAATGGCTCGGAAGACTGGATCACAATCTGTTCTAAATTTTCCAACCTGTAGGTTCATGTTGTCAAGTGCTATCTGAGGCACGTGTCATTGTTTCGAGAATTTCAGTTTCTGCCTGTCCAAACTAGAATGCCACTTGCAAGTTTTCATTTTCAAATTGGTCCAATAGTTTATCTAAACGTAAAGGTGCGGCGTGTAAAATGATGGTCATTTCTACAAGATATTACAAAACAATGACATACTGACACATTCATGTATCTAAAATCACCTTAATGTATATTTTTCCTGTTACCCCTTAAATTAGCCCTTTAATGTATACTTACACCAGGAGCGGGTCCACCCTATGGGGGCCACCATATTTTCAAGGGTAGACGTATACATAAAACCTTTTGAGCTTTACTGACAACCGAGAGCTACTATAGGTTCTCCTGCATGCTCGATCAGGACGGGTGAGGGTGATGGATGCAACGTGCAATTTCAGCACCGGAAGTCACCAAATCTTACGCGCTGCACCTTTAACTGTCTGTGGTTCTAAAACTCTAAATCGGACGAGGACGGCAAGCTTGTCTGTAACGGAGACTATGTGTTTTGGATGTTTAGTGCGGATGCAGTCGGGGACTGGTCACCTGACTGAGCTCGAGGAAAAATAGACGTTTGCTGTTTCTAATATTTCAGGTGCACTCATGCAGGGCTGTCCTGAGCCAATCAAAGTGAGGCTCACGACTGTGGAGAGGAGTGTGACGGGTAGTTGACGTGATCTGGGGTGGAGCGGTGTGAGTGTGTGGTCTGCTGCACTGTCGGTCTGATTATGTAAAAAGTGATGAGGTGGCGTAACACTGGCTGACTGTTGCAGTGGTTTGCCAGCTCCAGAGGGCCTGTTGCCAGTTTTACATGTGAATGCGCAGCCGCGCCTTGTAATGTTCTTTCCTCTGTATCCATAAGAAAACCCACACTGCTGCCTTAGGGAAATGGGTCGATACCATCAACCCAGCTGGAGGCCCGGGCGGCAGACCGAGCTTTCCCATTTTTACATCAATGCCGATGCTTATTATGAGATCTCCTTTTACTGTAACCTGTAACCTGCACCCCTTCTCCTCGTCATTTGGCCAATTAGTACAGCCATGGTGAGAACAAACAGTTTCCCCACTTAATAATTCACATCACTTTCATCTGATACTCAGTTACCATGGGCAATTTAGTAGTTGAATAGTTTTGTAAAAAAAATTCATTTATTATCACTGTGCGTTATGAATCAGGAGAGACGGAGAGTGGAGTGGTGGAGGATTTTAAATTGCATCCGTGGAGCGAGGGATCCAGGGGTAGGTAATGTGTTCTAATGTTCTCAGCCATATGCATTGTTTTCAGGGCTCATCGGTTTTACATCGATTCCCACTGAAGTGTTTAATTGCATCATGAATATGATCTAATTCTGTCCTTTTCACCGAAACTGGAGCGCTCTCTGCAAATGATGTACGGCCTTGACAGCCCCGCATCAGGATGTATTTTATATGGAATGTAAATTATAGTGTTAAATTAGCCTGGAAAGATAACTAGCTGGCACAGGGGAATGGACTCAACAGTTTAATTTAGTGTCAAAAGGCCGTGAAGGGATAAATCACCTCTCTCTCTCGCCTCACTCCTATGCCATATTAGGCTTTAATCATTCTCTTTTTCTTGTATCACTCATTTCTTACCGCTGCCTCTCAGGAGCTCTTGAAAACGAAACCACATTTCTTTCAGCATCGGTCGACCGCTTATAGTTTGAGTACATATGTCTCTCAGTAGCTCCTCTTCATGCGATTCACTTAATATAACTTTCCCTAAAGATTTGCAGTGGTGTCTGGAGACCTTGAAATCAGACTTTTTGTTCCAGAGCATCGTCTCGTGAGCCATGTGAAAGAATAATAAACTGTGTTTTTAGGCGGAGTCTTAATAAAACACGTGAAAGCCATTTGGCAAGCTTTCGTTCATTATAATGACCTCTCACCGTTTCCTGTCCTCAAGTCTGCAGGGTTCGTCTGAGTGGCCTAGTCATTATCCGGAGTTACCCTCCGTGACCCGAACGGGCCTCTGCGCCTGAGCGCTGCGCTCTCGCAGCCTGTTCTATCTTGCATCAAAGTGTCCTTGGCGTCGACGAGCAGAAGCAATCACCTGGCTCAGATTTGGTTTTTAATGTGAGAACTAACTTGGCTTTTTGTTCCCAGAGTTCTTGCAGTGGACTGACACTCACTTTTAATTCACCACTCACCCTTATGGTGAGGAAGGTTGGATGGATGCATGGGAAGGATCATGCTGGAGCTCGGGGGGGGGGGGGGGGGGGGGGGGGGGGGGGGGGGGGGGGGGGAGACACCCCTCAGGTGACTGAAATGCTGTGCTGCTCCATTGAGTTTAACAATGGTACAAACAACCACCCACTCACCTGTGCACCACCAGGCCAACTCCACGCTCTTCGAATTCCTCCCACTGTATGACTGATCTTGACAGCTCTCTTGAGAGAAGAGTCCTTAAATTATGAAGTGGGGCTGTAGTTGTTTTCCTTGTTTTCTTCTGTAAGGGGGTGGGGGGTGGGGGGTAGTTAGGGTGAGGTTTGGGGGAGGAATTGGTATGTTAAATGAGCTATGGGAGGTCTGTTTTTTTTTTTGCTCTTTTGAGTAGGGGGAGTTCAGTCAGACGAGAACTGCTGCGTTGGGCGTTTGAGGCAGCTGTGTTAAGTCATTTTCCGGGAGTGCAAGCGGGAGAGAGGTGCGGATTAGGCAGCGCCTCTGAGCTGGAACAAGTCTGTCTGGGAAGGGATGAAGGCTACAAACCATAGATCTAATTCCCGCTCACGCTGCTAGACAGCAGAGACACTCTCACACAACCAGTGTGAATTAGGCCCATTTGCTCGCCTCAGTCTGAAGCGAGCGAACGCTGAAGCAGACAGGGAGAGGTTGACAGACTCCTCACATCCTGCCCTCTCTCCTCCGACTCCCCGCGTTGTTTTCAGCCCACCTCTAAAAGCTGTCTCCAGCTTGTGCTCCTTTGAAACAAAAAAAAATTCGTATTGTTTCTTATGCTGCAGGTCTTTATTATTGCTGACATTAACGTGAACGCAGTGCAGAAACAGGTTGCGCTGTAATCCTGTGTGGAAGGGAAAGCGGGTATTCCACTGGCTGCGCAGAAAATGCTTGCACCTGTGGCCCCATTGATTGCATGCTTCAAACTCCAGTGCTCTGAAGTGCATGTCTTTTTAATGTGTGTAATGCTTTGCCTCGGGTCATGCGATCGCCTTGAGGTTAAGGAAGGTTCACATCCATATTCACTTGGCTTTTCAAACGTGGCCCACACGTCTGCCTATACTTGTGTCGAACCTAGTCCCCTCTTGTCAGTACACTCAAAAACTTGACCCCAGAGCCATGCAATGCAGGGCTGAGATCAATGTGGCTGACCCAGTTACACTGCCCCCCCCCACCCCCACCCATCTGCCTATTTATGATTGGACACAATTTGCTTGTGGGTCAGTCACAGTTTTGGAGTGGCAGGAGGGAAAGTTAAAAGCTGGGAAAGCCATCATTCATTTAAAGGTGCAGTGTGTATGATTATGGTCCTTTTTGTCACGTGCAAAAATAGCACAAAAGAATTACATAGTGACATTTTCATGAATTGATAACCACCTAAATGTTTTTTTTTTTTCCATCTCCCTAAAATGAGCCCATGACAGTATATTTACATGAGGACGGGGGTCCTCGCTATGGGCGCTGCGATGTTTTTACAGTGAAGGTGGTCGTACTAAACATTGTTTTGAGTTTAAATGAGAACTGAAGTCGACCATAGATTCCTCTGAATGCTCTAAAAGGGTAAGGTGAGGTGACGGATACAACATGTAACTTCACCTCTAGATGTCAACAAATCTTACACACTGCACCTTTAACTCGTCATGTCCAGAGGCCTACATTGCACATTAGATGTAAACAGGGCTTTCCCCTCGATTCCACCACTTTCTTTTTTTAACACTTGTTCCATAGAACCTCCAAAAAAAAATCAATGGGATTGCTTATGTTATTAAGGCTGGTTTTAGAGCTCTGTTGATTGTGAGGAAAAATGGAGATGTTGGTGTGCCCCCCCCCCCCTGCCCCCCCACCCCCATCTCTCACCTCAGTGCCTGTCTCTCCCATCTCAGGCCTCTGCACTCTGCGTGCCCAGTAATGAGTTGTATTACATGCTCTGTGGTGGGCTGGTCCTGTGTTCGGAGGTTGTATTAAATTTTTTTCTGCGCCTTGAATGGAGGGGAAGACTCTTTGTGTCTTTGAGAAGCACTGAATTGAAACGGTGTGCACCGAGTGAAGCTGATGAGGAGAGAGCGAGTCCTGGGAGGAACACGTGGATGCCTGGCAGGCAGTGATACACTATAGTGTGTTTGTGTGCACTTGTGCGTAAACACTTAGCTTACAGTGTGTCTGCAAATGCCTGATGCGTGTTCACGGCAGGAGGAACTCAAGGAAGCTGGATCGGACTTGAAATAGATGAAGTTATGTGCGTTACTTATCCCACACTTCCAAATGGCCCGGCCAACAGATTTATTTAATATGAGTGAAAATCTACAAGGGTCCCTCGTTTATCATTGAGCCTCTCGTTGTGACCCTTGATAAGAGGCGGCTCTGGCTCTGGCTGTGGGCTCACTGATTTTTATGAGCAGCATCGTGAGGCCCAGGTCTTATTCCTTTTGTAGGAATGTATTTTCCACTGAGATGGCAACAAACTGCATTTGCACTTAAAACATATTCTGTAATCTTCTGTTATTTTACATACAAATTGCATCCTGGGCGATACATTCATCATTGCTCATATCCAGCCCACTCTTAAATGAAAAATGTATCTGAGATGAATAATGGTTCCCTCCATCGTATAATTTTGTGTTCCTTGAATATAGTCTGGAGTTTCTCCTCTGCCTTATCCTAAATTTCCCCTCATCGCGTGGATGGTGGTTTAGATGAGCGCGATATGAAGAAAAATGACTTTTTTACCACGGTTATTGTTAACCTCCCAATCTAAACAATATGAAGCCTCTTCGACACTCACAATATGTGGGATTTACGGTGGGAAAAAGTAAAGTGCCATTGGGGATCATGGTTTATCGGCTTCAGGACACTACACATTTGAACAACAATCAATCATGATCATGTACCGTACCTTGTAGCATCTTCTAAACGTAGTCCCTGGAACAGTTAGTTTGGATAGGGGCTTGTGAGTAGCCAGTGTGGCAGTTGCATTGTGGCAGTGTTGTGGTGGGCTTCCTCTGGGGTCTATGGGTGGGCAGCCTTGTGTGAAGCCGGGAGAATTGAGGTTGAGTAGCCGCACCCCCTGTCTTTATCTCTAATTACATGCTAGGGCTCAGGGAGATTGGGCATAACTTGAAAACCGCCACAGATAGCTCCGCGCCCCCCCCACCCCACCCCCCCACCCCCGGCCGCAGCACTGCGGGGTCCGAGGTGTGAAGCAGAACCATGTCTGGTGGGGTTCTAATCCCACCAAAGACATCGCCCCCAGGGAGCCCCCCGGTGTTCTCTGCTCTCCATGGCAGCTCCGCAGTCTGCCACATTCCAAGCCGCCACTGGGGGAGAAGCTCACCAAGGCATCTGCATCCCACTCTGTCGTGCTCTACTTGCTCCTGTCGCTTTTTCCGTCGTCCCCAAAGTTTCCCTGGCCGTCCTGGGAGACTTGCTGACACCGAGTTGCAGATGGGAAGCGTTGGACCGAGGCAGCTGGTGTCACAATGTGGATTGGAATTCACAGCTGGGATCAAATATGACGCCAAAAAAAAAAAAAAAAATAATAATAATTCGTGTCATTATACATATGTTTTCCGCAGTTTGTTCATCCAGCTGTTTCCTTGCTCAGCCACCCCTGACCATCCCATTGCTTCCCCTTTCTTTGTCACACGAACCTGGCCAGGGCTGACTGATGGTAATGCATGATTTGTCCCACTGCGCGTCTCAGAGTGGCTTCAGTCACTTTGTAATCGTCTGTGGCTGTCACTTTACTGGGCGGTATCGCGCGTACCAGCGCAGTGTTCTGCACGCTGATGCTTGCACTTTGTTGTTTTGATGATACGAGGCAACATTATCAAAGACGAGCGCGGAACATACCCAGCTACAAATGAAGAAGGCAGACTTATTCCCAGTCCGTCAAGTGTCCTTTGATTCCTTTGCAAGTTTAATCTGCAGAAATGGAGAAAATGATGCACGTTGGGTTTGCGAGTCAACAGCTGTGGCGTTTGATGGGTAAATGGACGTAGAAATGGATGATTTGGGGCGGAGCATTCATCTCTCTTTGCTAAATTTGGTCCGCTAGGTCCTGACTAATTGATTGATTACATGACTCGCTGATATAATCAAAGCCCGGCCTGATCTATGGCGATAAATCAATTGATTAATAACGTTCTCTGTGCCGGGGTTGGTCTGTTATGGTGGGGAGATGTGATGGCGGAGGGGAGACACACCCCCGAATCGCACATCTGTCTCGGTGCCTTCAGCCTCGCTGGTTGAGCGCGGTAATGAGAAAGGCTTGGATCTCCCTGCTGACATTTACAAGAAGCCAGCTGGCTATGACCCGCTCCTTAGGTTAACCTCCACTTGTTTCCCTAAACACCGCTGATATTAAAAGATGTGGAGCTGGGAAAGAACACAATAAAGTGTGACTTTCGCGGGCTCACCGTTTGCATACATCATTGGGGGGGTGGTGGTGGTGGGCAACAAAAAATCAATTGCATGTTCCAAAATAAATCAAAACAAATGTCTTGTGCAGCATAATGCAAGGGCCTCTTGTTGACTTTTTCCAGATTACATTTAGCCGGGTGTTTAAACACTGATTTACAACAAGATGGAGTCCATTCCCTGCACTTGCCTGCCCGTCTGCCTGCCTGTTCAGAATATGAAATGGAAGTTAAACACTGTGAATCTCCAGTGTGGGGAGGAGGGCTCTGGACGTGTGGGCAGTGTAGCATCAAATAGATTGTGTTTCCTCCCGTGTAAACGCCTAATGTGTGCCGAGTGCTCTGACACAGATGAATGTAAGGAATTTGCTGTACAGACTTTACGGCCCTTTTGAGAGACAAGCCGGGGAACTGGTAGCGTGGAACCTGCTCCATGCCCCCTGACCACATCTCCACACACACACACACACACACACACACACACACATGCACGTACACATACCCTTGCACAAGTGCTTACACATGCACACGTGTCAAGGCACACAGCTCTCTGAAGAGAGCAGCTACATCAAACTGGAAAAGCTGGCGTGGACATAAGGGATACTTTTTATTTGCTGTGGGTCAGAAACGGTGGCCCTGATGAGGTGATGAGAATTATCTGCTCCACACGGCGCGCGGCGTTATGACGGACAATAATTCTGCTTGTTCTATCGACCCGGCTCGTCATTTACTATTTGAGAGCTCCCTTCTTCTACAGAACAGCAACGATTTGAGCAAACGATTCATGTATAAACTACTCTTTCAAGTCGTTGCTCCCATTCTGCGGCGACGGAACTCGTCTACCAGATCTCGGAGCCTTTATGGTGGCGCTCAAAGCTCTCTGCTGCCTGTTGTCGCTGCTGGTTTGATTCCCACTCTCACCGCTCTATTTAAATCCATTTATTTTTGGTTCAAATGCTGTAAAGTGAAAGTGCGAGAGCGAGAGAGAGAGAGAGAGAGAGAAGGAGGGTAAAGGAGTGTTCTCTCACTCTCAGACAGGTGGCCCTAGTTCATGTCGTCTGGCCCCAGGGGCCCCGCTAACTGAGTCTGAGCGAGAGGAGGAACCTGTCTCTCAGTGCTACACAGGTGGTGTGAAACACAGGCTTCCCTCCACACCTGAAATATTCAGATTCTTCCAGCAGCGCCGCTTTGATCTCGCTGCAATCGACATGGGAAAACGGAGAGAGTAGGGGGGAGAAAACAACAAAAACAAGAGGAAGAGCAGCACACCTGAGAGGGAACAGATTGACATTTCTTAAGAGAGAATAAACAATCGCAGGTTAGCCGTGTCGCACGCCGCCCGCCGCAGCTCGTCGTTCCAGGTGAAAGTGGGCCACGCTGGTGATGGCTGGGTCTGTGAAGACGTCCTCCTCTCTAACTAACTGACCTCAGTTGTGGAAGCTTCACAGAAGACAATCTCCCCACAGTGCGCTCGCCTTCTCCCGCTTTGAAAGAAACACAGAAAACAAACCTCGTCCCCAATTTTATGGCTCGACTTCCAGACTGTCGGCGCTCTGCTCGTTTGTCACGTCCCTTCAGAAAACGCCGGAGCGCAGGCACTTCTTTTGGGCGTCTGCCGAAGCCTTCCAGGTGCTCCTCCGTGGCCACGTCTTCATTTGAGTGCGCTGTGGGGCCGACTGAGGATATCAGGTCTTCTCCTCGGGTTTGAACCCGCTAGTCCGCTAATGAATCAGAGGACTGTGCAATTAGTAACCCGGCGTGTACCGCACAATGACAATAGACACCCTGATTGTAACCACAGAGTTTGAGAGGAGCGGAACAATGGTCGGCTGTAATGATGATAAATAAGGTGTTGTAATTGGCCTGGGTTTGGAGCGTTCAGTCAGGGATTGCAATTTGAAGTTTCTAATTAGAGGACATTTAAAGTTGAATTTGATATGCGCACGGGATGGTGTGGAAAGAGGTGTATGATGTGTTCGCGATACCTCTTGATACTATTTTGAGTCAAACTGGATCATAAATGAGATTAGAGCCCCCCCCCCCGCCCCCCCCGCCTGCCGTTCACGCCAAGATGTGCTCCCAATGTATCACTGTGGAATAGGAAACATGCACGTGCCTGTGTGTCCAAGTGTGAATGTTGAAATTACAGAGAGAGAAGTGTTGACAAGTAGGCTGTGCTCTGGTGCATCAGGCGCCCAAAACTCTCTAAATGAAGCGCGGTATGACGAATAATGGCTGACAACACTAGTCACACCTTTTGCTGATGGTTGTAAGGCTCACACGCTTCTCCTTCCTTTTGTAAGATTTAGCATGCTGTTTGAAGACAGCCTGACTGACTGGGGATTAATTATTTTGGATGATTTATCAGACTTACCAGTCCAGAGTTTAGAGAGGTGTCAAAATGAAATGTGATTTTCCTTGTCGGTAAGTCCTCACAATCTATACTCTACCTACATTTTTCTGCAAGGCGCAGACAGTAGTGCTGCTGCAGAGGAAACCTTTTGCTTTTCAAGATCAGGTTTTTGTTTTTCATTTTTGCGCTTTGTGTGTTGAGATTTGTTGCGATCATTTTACCTCGTCAAGCCCATGCACAGTATTGAAATAATCACTCGTGGGGATAATTGATTTTAAGCAGTAGTGTCACACAGACACTGACGGTTGGCGGCAAGTGCATATTGCTTAAAGGTGCAGTGTGTAAGATGTCGGTCGTTTTTGTCACTTCTAAAAATATTACAAAACAATTACATACTGACATTTTCATGATTTAACAATCACCCAAGTGTGTTATTTTTTCCCATTAGCCTCAAATGAGCCCATTAATGCATGTTTATATGAGGAGTGGGTCCTCTCTACGGGGGCCGCCATGTTTTTACAGTAGCCCAGACTCAAAAAATGTTTAGTATGTCCACTTTTACTCCTGTAAAAACATGGCGGCCTCCATAGAGAGGACCTTCTCCTCATGTACATATACGTTAATGAGCTCATTTTAGGGTAATGGGGGAAAAAAAAAGTTTTCATGAAATTGTCAGTATGTAATTGTTTTGTAATATTTTCTTGAAGTGACAAAAATGACCAAAATCGTACACACTGCACCTTTAAGTAATTGACATTTACAGAAATGCGCTCACTCACATTGCATGGCTCCCCTCATATTTGTTATATATGATTCTGCTGCCAGGAGATGGTTAGATTAGCTGCAAGCATTAGCTCAGCAGTTCATGTGTGCTTGTAAGTTGTCGAGATGCTGCTAGGCAACCAACTCAAAAAGGTTGGGGACCCATCCTTTCTTACTGCCACAAAGAGCTGTGCAATGAGGCGTCCTGTTGTCTAATGTTAAAGTCTCATGCCATCCATTCATTATCGCCGCCGCTTAGCCTGAAAGGATCGTGAGAGGAACTGGAGCCAATCCCAGCTGCCTGTAGACAAGAGCCAGGCTCATGCTGGACAGTCCACCAACATATAGCAGGGCCAAACAAATACAGAGACAAGCAACCATTCACCCTCACATCCTCGCCCACTGACAAATCTCAAATGAACTCGATACGCAATCGATAAACGGACTGTGAGAGTTCGCCATAACCCCGGCGAAGCCATTTCAAGACGCGTTCTGCAGAGGATCTCCAAACTATTGGGCTTGGGCTTATTAAAGGCATGCAACGCACAGCGGGAGGTTCTCACCTCAGAACAGTCACAAATAATCCGCAGGGTGTGCTGCTGTTGTGGTATTCAAAGAGGAGGTGCAGCAAGCCATTGAGAAAAGCAGTAAAGGGAAGGATGTTAAGTACATTTGGCTGCAGGAACAGTATTTTGTTTTCCACTGTCATCCCAGAAACATGCCGCTACATTTCACCTTACCCGTTGAGGGCCGGGAGCTTTTGAGACCCCGTTGCCTTCATCTGTGGTTGTCTTCATTGGCTTCTTTGTACAAGTGCGTTGGCTAATGTTGTGCATAATTGTGAGGTATGAAATCCCTTCGAACAAGTCAATACATAATGTGCAGGTCGCACCTGATGCATGACAGCGTTTCTGTATTTTCTTTAGTGTGCCTATGCTTGAATTATTTGACATTTGACACATTTCAGATTTTTCTGTTTTCAATTTTACAGAGGGTCTTACTTTTTGACTGGTCTGGCTCCGGGACCCTCCATCACCCTGTAATGATGAGCCACGACCCAAATATCAAATAAGATATGAAACTAGTCAGTTTGTTGAATGAATCAATGGTGCAGTTTGAACCTGAGATAGTACAAAATATCACACCAAAAAAATGTGTTTAATGGTAAACCAAAACGACCAGCAGGTGGCGATGCTAGAGAGGGAAATGTTCTTTTTTTTTTACACTCGTGTGCACTTTGATTGTCGTCAGTCTCAAACTCGTGTTTCCCCCGATGGTCATTTAACGTATGAAAACAAGCTTTGCTGCTTTTCTCCTAACTGTGGAGTGACGGGCGTCTATTAGCATTACAGGGCATCGTCGCCACCTACTGTCAAGGAGTGCGAATGGACGACACTCGAAAACCGACCCGCGACCAACGTTTGGGTTGTGGCCCACCAGTTGAGAATCACTGCTGTAGAGATGGTGTGTTCACACACGCACCATCTCCAGAGATGATCTTAAGAACTGTGAGAGTAGGGTAACTGTGTCCATGGTGGAGGATTAAACCTGTTCCACCCATCTCTCTGTCCCTTTAAAGTATTTGATTCTTTGAATCTGTCCGACCCCTTTGTGTTTACAATTTAGGCAAAATGCCACACAAAAATACCTTCATACATTTTTCAGCAGTTCATTTAGAATATTATATCTATGACCATGTACGGCGCTGGTAGAACTTGATCCTGAGGTCAACCCCACCCTTCTGACACTTGCAAGCGGGTTCGAATACACTTCTGTATGCAAATAAGTGTTTTGACCCAGGTGCAGTGTGGTCCAACTGCAGTGCGATGCAGAGGCTGGTAGAGAGGAATTGTGGGGAAGCATTAGTTAGTACTTGCCCCCCCCCCCCCCCAATCGGGGGCAGTATGATCAGCTCATATTTCATTTACCAGGTCATGGATGTCAGAGGGAACCACCCACCCAACTCCCCCTTGTGGACAGTCCAGCTTTCACCATGTACACACAAAAACACTCTCTCTCTCTCTCTCTCGCTCTCTCGCTCTCTCTCTCTCTCTCTCTCTCTCTCTCTCTCTCTCTCTCTCTCTCTCTCTCTCTCTCTCTCTCTCTCTCTCTCTCTCTCTCTCTCTCTCTCCTGGCCCTTAACTGATGCTCAGCCCAAAACAGACCATATAATACTTCGTTTTGGATCCTTCAATTGACCAGATGCCAATATGTATATGCTCTTTCCAACATCACCCCCCCCCCCCCCCCCCCCCCCCCCCCCCCCCCCCCCCCCCCCCCGCCCCGGCGGGGGAAAGGGAACCGGGGGGGGCGCGGCCGACAAAAAAAAAAAGCGGTTCCAGTAATAATGTTGAGGCCTGGCTAGACTGCAGTGATTGGGGCCATTGATTGTGGTGATTTGATTTATTGATCAGCACCCCCCGCCCCCCCCCCACACCCCACCCGCCCACCCTGCTCACAAAACGTGGCGTCTCAGATGCGGGGGCTAATCTGAGGTATGGCTCTGGACAATCTTGTGCCTCACAGAGCATGGTAAGCGATAAGGAATGTATGAAAGGGAAGCACGCTGATCCGAATCACGCGTCTGTCTCCGCTCTGCTTTGCTGCAGCCCCCCGTGCGCGGACGTCAGCGCACATATGTCTGTGCGCGAGGGCTGGTGCCTGGCTGCTCTTTTGTGCGAGACCTTGCGTGCAAGTGTGTGTGTTTTTGCGTCGGTGTGCTAGTGCGGTTGGGGGGTTGTGAGGCAGCACGGTCACCAGGCAGAACAGAGTGGATCTATAAATTGATGGAATCCAAAGCCTCCAGCATCGATTACCATTATAACAAACAGCAGCACACAGAATGTCTGATTATTTTTAGACAAAGATTCTGTGCTCTCAGCAGCAATTCTGCTGATGCTGTCACACTTTCAGTCATCTGCCTATGATTGCAATTAGATGGGATACAAAAAGAAAAATAATACCTTATCTGCATTTTCCCCTCTCTCCTCCGCCGCCTCCTCCTCATTTTTCGCTCTTTAATTTGTGCAGTCCAAGCCCACCACACACACAATAGTGATTTTGACTCAGTCTACCTCATTGCAGTACCGTGCTATTTTTTTTTCTGGGTTGTCAACATTTTCCACCATGGCTTGTCTTTGTGAGAGGCTAGAAAATAGCTTACCACTACAGATGTAATCAAGATGAGCTCGGTTTAATGAATCAATGTCAAATCTGCTCCAGCACAATACTTTTAGTGAACCCCTGCGTTTTACCTACAACATTAACACTGGCGCAAATTGCGACGGCACATCTTTCTGCTCTCATCTTTGTTCAGGCCCGTTTCTATTCTGCAATTCTTCGGGCTTTGATTCCCTTTGTCTGCAGCCCTTACCTAAAAGACACATATACTACCCATCGTTTAAAGGTGCAGTGTGTGAGATTTGGTGACCTCCTAGAGGTGAAGTTGCATGTTGAATCCATTAGCTCGCCCTTCTGAGCATACAGGAGAACCTATGGTCGACTTCAGTTTTCAGTCAAACTAAAGATGCTTAGTAAGTCCACTGTTACTACTGTGAGAGAGAACCCACCTCCTCATGTAAATATAGATTACTGGGCTTGTCTTAGGGTAAGGGGGGGAAAAATCAACCATTTAAGTGATTACAAATTCATGAAAATGTCAGTATGTAATTGTTTTGTTATATTTTTTTTTAGAAGTGACAAAATGACCAAAATCTTACACACTGCTCCTTTAAGTATCAAGGAATAATTGACATTGACATGAAATGGTTCCTCTCATATTTGCTACACATGATTCTGCTGCCAGGAGATGGTTAGATCAGCTGTCAAAATGAGCAACATCGTACACACTGCACCTTTAAATTAAAAGTAGCATGCTTGACAAACCTCCGGGCTTTTTGTCTTTGGCAGAGGTCTCTCCGCTCCTGGCCTCTGTTTGTCATGGAGCAGCACATTTTAATATAAGCTTTTACGTGTCATTATTCTATATAAATGGCTGCCAGTCAGATCATGTGGTGGCTCCTTTTATCAAATTCATCCCCCGTGCTAAAGGACATGTGAGCCATGTATTATTATTTTTTTTTTATGACTGCTCAGCAGTTCATTGAGCTTCAATTCCATTTACTACCTGGCATCAGGATGCGGTTCTATCCTGTTGAAGCCAATGAGTGTCTGGTTTTTGAGTCCGAAGACCCAGAATTGCTTTCCTCACAGCCTGACGAGAGCATGGTGGGACTGTGTCCATGTATAAGATCCCTCCTTCCTGCCCCTCCAGCCCCAATGACAGCTCAACTGTCCCCTGGGGAAACTCATCAATTATGGCTGGATGTTTGACTGGCAGAGCCTTAATGACAGGAGCCCCGTATTGACCCGGCTGCCACACATTGAAAATTTGGTCTCAATCGTCCCTTTTAAAAACCTGTCAAATGATTCCAGCGAAGCTCCCTTTCGAACGGCGCGCTGAACTCTCCCTTTCACCTTTTTTAAGCATTTGCCATCAGAAGCAACATGTTGATGCAAATGGTTTCACGAGGGATCGAGATCAACCTGATGCAAAGTACATTTTATCGGGGATCTCGAGGTTGCCGTGGCAGTGGGTTGAAATGGATCCCATCAGATGAAGAAGCAGAGGGGGAATCTTCAGTATCTTTTGACTCCCGAGATAACTTTTCAAAACACTACATTGTGCACTTCCTCCCATCATTAATCCGAGCGAGACAAACCAAAGTAGCTAACGGTCTGTTCTGCTCCGCTTCCTTGCAGAAAGACAGACAGTAGTTTTCATTTGATGGGCTGTTGCCCAGGCCTCCTTCCCTCATCATGGTCTAGAAATGGTGGGGGTGCTTTCAAAAATCACCGTGCAGTGATGATTGCACTGTTTGGCTCCCTTAAAGCGCCAGTATTCACCATTCTCAATGAGATGCGAGCCCAGCTCGACACAGAGGCTGCTGAAGCACCAGCAAACTTAGAATCACCACACGGTTATATCTTAAGTACTTATAAAATCCACTCAGTCACTTCTGGAGGAATTTTCTCTTGGCAAGATTAGCCAGTCTGGGGTCATTTGAATCTAGCGGAGGTTGGCTGGCTTCCGAAAGCCCTCTCTCTAATCTCCAGGAAGGCTCATCCCAGACAGACTGTGAGGCCTAACAGGAATTTATTAAGTCTTGTCGCTTTATCCCGTAGTGCCGTGGCCTTTTTCAGTGACAGTGCGACGGTACAGGAATGTGCAATCCAAATGAATCTGAAATACACTACATATCTGGAAGATACTTTCTTACCATTGAACTTGATTTAAAAAAAAAAAAAAAGAAATAAAATAAAAATCAGTAGTGCAGGTAAGCAGAGGTTAAAGTGTATTTTTACAAAAATAAAGAATTGGACAAGAAAGCACTGGACATCTCCTGGACATTGATTCTTTGGAGAAATGTACTTTAGCTTTAGTTATGTATTTTTTTCTCATTCGCGGTCATACAGTGATTACAGCATGGTATCATGTAAATCAGTGGCAATGGAAGACAACTGGGTAAAGTTTGAGGTTCAGTGTCTTCAACACTCAATCATTACTTTTCATTGGCCATTTATTTTCATCCTAATAATAATCATGTCCTCTGTTACAAGTCTCTCTCTGCTTCTGAATGTCCACAACTCACCGACCATCCCATTTTTGTTTTCACACCAAGAGCTTGGTGTCTTGCGAGTGAAAATACTTATACTTTTGCATTTCCATATTGTGCCCTGCAGATCGGATTGATAGATATCAGTTTCAATTCCATCTCCAAGGTAATGGATTAAAATTTGAATTTAACTGGAATTAGAATGATATTTGCATACATAGAAAAGTTTAGATTGCTTTACATTTTTCAGATTATTTCATAAATGTTATGACTTCAAAAAATAAATCTAAAACTAGTTATTTCATCTTTTTTATTGAAGTAAGACATGGATGCCCATGTGGACAACTTTTGGAAATGCGTTATTATTTTCTTACAGACGTCGACAGTTTTCCTTAAAGAGTCGGAGCCCGTCGTTGTTGCCCCAAAGGTGATCTAACACTTAGCATGTTGATAGCAGATCAGTAATCTTGGATATGATTCTTTTTTTTTCTTTCGAAAAGGTAAATTGTGATGATGCAAACTGCCAATGTCATATCTGAAAGATCACATGTACTTTAAAGTGATTACTGACTGTTGTGTTGTCGTTTGGCTGAACGCTTTCTAATCCATCATTAGTCTTGATTACTTTTCCTATAGAGCGTCAACCGTCTCGCAACCAAATAACCACAAGTCTTGCGGGCAACACAACGTGAACCAATACAGAATCCTCGCTCAAGTGCACGGTGGTAATGAGTCATCTTTCAGTGCAGCATCTCACTTCATAGCACCCGTTATAAACCACTGCCCCTCGCGTTGGACTGAACACTCCAGCCACTTTTTGACTCGTCAGTCCAGGGACTTGAACCAGCAGCCCTTCAATTATCAGCCTACTTCTGACCGACAGGCTGCAGACATCTCACGAGGCCGCCGCTGTCGAAAGTTTCACCCTCTCCATTTTCCTATTTTTTTTTTCCCCCCTCTTCCTCTTTGTGTGATGATTTATTAAATCTTCTCGAAGTAAGACTGCAGATTAATTAAAACACAGTCAATTTAATTTCCCGGCGTCATATATAAATTCACAGTGGTAATTGAATCCCCTTCTCCACTTTTATAATGTAACCCAGCGGTTACAAGAGGAGATCCTCATCAATTACCCAGAGTTTCGGTCAAAATGAAGACGAGGTGAACGTGCAGTTGTCTATACAGCGTTGCTCAGTGCAGGAGAGTGAGTAGAGTTCGAATCTGTTTTTCCTTCCCCCCCCCCCCCCCCCCCCCCCTTCCTGTTTGCTGAAAGAGCCGGGAATTGGATGACTGATCGATGATATTGGATTTGCGGATGGCATGCGGTGCAGCTGAGTCCAGCATGAATGCAGGGTTCTGATGAAGGGCCTGCCACACAGACAGCTCTGAAGAGTGGATCAGACATGCTGCCGGGGCGGAGTTCTCATTTGGTAGAACACAAACATGTAAACAACCGATGCGCTCAGACATTAATGGAATAGTGATCGGAGGCGTTGTCGTTGCGAAAAGGTAATTTGGTTAACGCCATGGAGGCTGCCATCATGTATTCGAAATCGATACGGGATCGATATAATGATCGGCGCGGGGCGATGGAAGAGAGACCGAAGAGAAGCTGAAAATAGATCCGACCCGTGGTAATTGCGAAAGCAGGCGCAGGGTATTTGTACGTTTGAACGGGCTCCAGGCCTGAGCCTGAAACACAGCCCTCGATTCCAGGAGGAAGCTCTTCTTTGTGAAAGGGCTGTTTTGTCAGGGCGTTTGTCAGGTTATTGGGTCTTTGCACGTGACCCAGTAACTCCTCCCCCTCCCCCTCTCCCCCCCCCCCTCCCCCTCTCTCTCTCTCCCTCTCCCTCCATCCCTCCATCCAGGCTCTTCTTTGTGAAAGGGCTGTTTTGTCAGGGCGTTTGTCAGGTTATTGGGTCTTTGCACGTGACCCAGTAACTCCTCCCCCCCCCCCCCCCCCCCCCCCCCCCCCCCCCCCCCCCCCCCCTCCCCCTGCCTCTCGCCCCCTCCGTCGCTGGCGCTCTATAGCGGTGTATTGATTATTTCAAATACTGATTATCTAAAAGGCCTTCTGCTACTGTAGGCATTGGATTTATTTTGGCTTAATTATTTATGGGCCCGGACTAGCTGTAAGTATTACCGCCATGAGATCATGAAGGATTACATTGTTAATATTCAGCAGTGTATTTTTATTTATGTGCACCCTAAGCTTTACTGGATGAGCTTTGGCAGGCGGGCTCCCCGAAGTGCCGTCTCCCTCCACGCGCTTCCTCTCACGCCGCTCCTCTCCCCTTTTATGTGTTCACAGAGGGAGCTAAACTCTGTAGCATCTGAGCTGGCGGGTCGACAAGAGGAGAGCGAACATTCCCACAAGCACCTGGTGGAGCTGAGCAGGGAGTTCAAGAGAAATGTCCCTGAGGTGAGTCAAAACCAACCCGCCACACACACACACACACACACACACACACACGCGCGCACGCACTCGCTCGCGTGCACACATGCACGCTGGCTCTCAGCTCAGTGTGTTGTTTTCCTCATCCTCACCTCTGCAGGTACTGCATCGCTACGGCTGCTCGAGCCCCCGCATGCGCCTTTTTTTTGTACAGATACTTATTTCTCTATTTCTGTCAAATCTGCATTAGTATATATTAACCGTGCACAATACCGGAGAGGAGCGAGGCCGAGCCTCCCAATGCATAACCCCCCCCCCTCACCACCACCACCACCACCACCACCCCCCACTCCCACCCTCCCTTCCTGTAGCTCGGTTAATATTTAAATGCAGGGGCCTTGCAGTAAGGTTAGCCTCTGCCTGGGCGGGTTGAGAGTCCAGAAGGCTCATTTGCAAACGATGAGGTCCACTTTACTGCTGCTTTCACCTCCAGAGCGAGAAGCAGCGCTTTATGATGAAGTTATCATGGTGTCTGATTTGACAGTTGATATAGTGACTGTAAGCTGAGGACTGCTCGTAAACAACAGCCCACCACAGTGGATCAATTCTCCAAAATGACTGAAACAAATGGACAGAGTTGCAAAGTTGCTGCAAAGTTCAAATGTACAGCACCATTGTAGATATTTTAAAGGTGCAGTGTGTAAGATTTGGTGAAATCTAGAGGTGAAGTTGCATGTTGTATCCATGACCTCACCTTTTGACCATGCAGGAGAACCTATGGTAAGCCTTAGTTGTTATTAGAACTTATCAATTATCAAAAGATGTTTAGTATGTCCACTCTGGGCTACTGTAAAAACATGGCGGTCCCCATAAAGAGGACCTGCTCCTCATGTAAATATACATTTAAGATTAATGGGAACACCCAAACAATTAGATGCGTATGAAAATATCAGTAATTATTATTTTTGTGTAATATAAGTGACAAAAATAACTGAAATGTTACACGCTGCACCTTTAAGGAAAATAGGTCTTAAACTATGTATATTTTCAAACAGTTTTTTTCATTATGAGAGTATTTCATGAGGAGAATTCCTGACTAGTCCCTTTATGAAGCAACGTAGAACAATGGTGTTAACAACATTGGTATATAAGCTTTGTAGGATCCCAAATACTGTATATTGTTTGATTTCAAATAGAAATGAAGGAAAAGGGCGATCAGCAAAAGGCTGGGCAGTGCAGCCTGGAATGTGACCAATCAAGATAAGAATGCATTAAACTCTGGCCCCATCTCCAAAGTCCCAAAATTCTAAATGTGTGAATGAATTTCACCACTGACACACATTTGTGAACAATACTTTTAATTCTCATTTGACAATGTGCCTTTAAAGGTGCAGTGTGTAAGATTTGGGGACATCTAGAGGTGAAGTTGCATGTTGTATCCATCCCCTCACCCTCACCCTTCTGAACATGCAGGAGAACCTATGGTCGACTTCAGTTGCTATTAAAACTCAGAAGATGGTTAGTATGTGCGCTCTGGGCTATTGTTAAAACATGGCGGCCCCCGTAGAGAGGACCCGCTGCTCATGTAGATATACATTAATGGGCTCATTTAAGGGAGATGGAGAAAAAAAAACATTTAGGTGATTATAATTTCATGAAAATGTCAGTATGCAATTGTTTTGTATTCTTTTAAGAAGACTGAAATCGTACACACTGCACCTTTATTGATAGTGGGGGTTGATCCTCTCTGCAGAGGCTCGCATGTTGCGCAACCATGTCTTTACAGTAGCCCACAAGGAAAAACTGAACACCTTTTGAGTTTCAAAGGTTCCTGCAGGCTCCCATAGATTCCTCTCCATGCTTGGGACGGGTATCCAGCCGTGAAATGTAACAATGCCATTAGATGTCTCTAGATCCGACACACTGGTGTCACATCGGATGACATTTTTCAAATAAAATGGCTTGTTAAAGGCCACGTGTACATAAAATGGGGTTTGACTGTAATCCTACTAATTTAATTGCTGTAAAAAGAGATTTGAAAAAATAACCTCCCGATTAAAGAAGGCCGAGGGACAAAATCCACAGTCCTCGTTTAAAACAAACGCAAACAATCTCTAATCCATCTCATTTACGCCCAACTCCTCCATGGTCAGCAAAATATTTGAGTTCATTTCTCAGGAGCAATGTGTAAGGTCTCGGTGAAACTGCACATGTCCACTGATGCACTGCATTCTAAAAGAAATGTACTGATGTATAACGAGTTTCAAATTTTTTTTTACTTCTCAGTGTTTAGAACGTGACGAAAGCTTGTTCCAGCGGGCTTTTGTCAAGCGGAATGGCTCGTAGTGAGGTTGACTTGAGTGAATACATGAAAAACAAAACTGAAACACAGAGATATAATTCTGTCCCTTTTTATCGTCCTCTTTGAAATCGTCCATTGATATCTAAGCTGAAGAGAATATATATATATTATATATATATATATATATATATATATATATTTTTTATATTTTGAAAATGAGCCCTCAGCCCATTTGCTGTGGCTGTGTCTGCCTATGTCTGCCCGCATAAACGCAGTGTAGTGCTGTAATCTTGTCAGTATAATACAGGCGTTTAAGACAGGATCAGGCTGTCACCACTGGCAGCACAATCCCCTTACCTGAGGCTTTGGGAGCTCGCGCAAGCCTGAATCTCTGAGTTCCAGCGCGAGCCGGCGGAAAGCCCCGCTTTTCAAACATGCCCACTCAAACCCTCAGGTTTAAGCACTAATACCCCCACCCTATAACAACATACATTTCTCTCACAGCCGTGCGAGGAGCCACCGAGAACATTCGAATGGTGCGTTGTGGTGGTCGTGCCCAACTGGGGCCCGGTGGGATTCCTTAAAGGTGCAGTGTGTACGATTTGGCGACATCGAGTGGTGAAGTTGCACGTCGTGTCCGCCACCTCACCCTTCCCATTGGAGCGTGCAGGAGAACCTACGGTCGCCCTCGGTTGTCGTTAAAGCTCAAAAGGTGTCGAGCACGTCCGCTCTGGGCTACCGTAAAATAAAATGGCGGCGCCCGTAGGGCGGACCCGCGCTGATTTCAGGGTGACGTAAAAAGCACGTCATGCAGTGAGGTGGTCCGTAGAATCGTTTTGTAACTCTTTTTTTCCATGCAAAGGAGTGACAAGAATGGACCCAAATCGTACGCACTGCGCCTTTAAAACAGGCCGAACATCTGCGAAATGAGAAATGCTGAGGCGCGCTGTTTTTCTCTTTGTACGTAGGAGGTGCGGGAGATGGTGGCACCTGTGCTCAAGAGTTTCCAGGCTCAGGTGAGTCGCGCGACTTTACTTTCCGCCGGATCACCAGACATTTGCACTTTGTGGGGAGACTTTGCACATCCTGGTTCCCCGGGATGCGCGGGGTTCCGGCAGGACGCCGCTCTCCGTGCGCGCTGTGACCCACCGTGCCGGAGCTGGGACGAGGAATCCGTGGCGTGATTTCCTTTAGCGCCGCTCATCTGGCGCTTATTGACTCGTGCCTCCTCTGTCAAAGTGAAGCAGCATCTATCTGCCATTAGATGATCAGATATCTGGCTTCTCATATTTTCTTTGGCCGAGACAAGCCCTCATTTCCTGTTGTGATGGCGCATTCACCGTGCACCCCCCTCCCCCCCGCGCCCGCCGCGCCCCTCCCCCGTCCCCCCCCGACGTCGCCATATTGAAAAAGTCATCTGATACCTACCAAGACTCTGCTCCGGCCATTAAACCAAGGTCATAAATCACATTTGCGAGCTGCGTTATGGTCGGCAAAGCAGAGGCGTATGGAAATGATACCACAAATATGTTTCCAGTCCCACTCTCCCCTCCAAACCCCCGCTCGACGCTAACCTGAAAGCCCCATCATCAGTAAACATGAGAACACTCAGCACGGATTGTTCGGTTCACTTGGTGAAGTGATTATTGGCGGCTTCTTTTTAGTGTTTTATAATTGACTATGCCCAAGCAACTGCGCTCCCTGGCAGGAGCCATCGCGTTCAACACAAATAATCTGTGGTTGATTTGTGTGCTAATTCAATTACTCCCGCCGTAAAGTCCCACAAATATCGGAGGCACCCTTCCATATCTTTATTGTGCAAACAGGCACCCGTAGGATTCATGTAAGCACCACTGATGTCTGACAACTGGGAGTCTGGAGATGTTTCCTCCTCGATGAAATAGATGGCTGATAATGAGCTTTGATATATAC
>JAFBJT010103989.1:92569-105780 GCA_016785325.1 Chascanopsetta lugubris
CCGGGACTCCAGGTTGTCCATCTGCATCTGCAGGCGCTTGAGGGTGAGGTCGTTCTCGCGCGACTTGCGTTTGTAGGCGATGAGGACGAGGATGACGATGATGAGGAGGAGGCCGCCGCCCGCCGCGATGCTGACGATGGCGGGGAGGGTGAGGAGGCTGTCGGACATGATGTGGACGGAGCCGGGGGACACGTGGAGACCCCCCACCTGGACCTGTGGAGGAGCCCCCGACAACAACAGTTACAATCTAAGCGGCAGAGTGTAGGGTTTGGTGACGTCGAGTGGCGAAGCTGCGTGTTGCAAAGGGAGTCATTGTTAAAAAATGGTGGCGCAATATGGCCGCCAAATAGACGTAAAATCGATATGTCTAAATCTATTCATTCATTTATCTATTTACTTACTACATTATTAATATACATTTTTCATTGTAAAAGTTAATAAAATGTGTTTCTTTCTTTCATTGGAATAAATGTATTTTATTTAATCTATTTATGTATTTATTTACTTCTAAATTTGTATATCTACTCATTTTTCAATAAAAAAAGTGAATAATATTCATTTTAGATTTTTGATATATACAGTACGTACATTTAGATTCGATTCGATTTATTTTTCATATTTCTATTTTCTATGAAAAAAGTAAACTAAATGTATTTTAGTTGAATATATTTCAAAGTAAAAAAATGTAAATGTAAAAATGTATTTTATCTGTCTTTGTATAGATTCTTCATTTCTTTTTCATTTGTCTATTTTCTATAAAAAGCTATTTCTGTCAAAATACAAAAGAGCTCGATGACTGAGCTCGGAAAAACTGGATTCCAGCAAAACGTTTCACTGCGGCTCAATCAAACACTTCTCCCTCTGACCCTCTTCCCTTCAGCTGAAGGATGAAAGGCCGACTAATGGATGTGAGAGAAAGAGAGAGACGGAGGAACAGACGTGTACTGACCATGACTTTGTACTGTCCGGTCAGGTTGGGTGGTTCACACAGCAGCTGGCTCTCGGACACCGTGACGGAGCAGGGGGTCTCTCCAATCAGCACCGTGTAGTTCAGCTTCACCCCTCCTGACGCCGGGGGAACCAGGTTTCTGCCCTGTGGGCATGTGGAGGCAGACAGAGGAGAGGGGCAGGAGGGGGGGGGGGAGAGGGGGAGTGAAATTGGGAGGATATGTGAAATCAGAAAATGGGAAAACCCCACGACGCTAAAATGTGTCACCTAAACAGACTGAAGACGAGATCCTGGGGTTCGGCCACAGCTGTGACTCCACACTGAGATCAAAGGCACACAGTGTTTCACAGTGGCACTAAGTGGGTACAGCTGGCAGTCAGGGCTGAGCGCGCACAATACAAGACAGATACATATGTGTGTGTGTGTGTGTGTGTGTGTGTGTGTATATATATATATGTATAGAGAGAGAGAGAGAGAGAGAGTGAGAGAAGGTCCAGGGGAGGACACCAAGGACACAGTGATCCATGGAGGCAGACGTCTGCAGCTGGGATATGACACTGTGTCATTAGTCGAAGGAAAATTAAGAAAAGAGAGGGAGAGATGGAAAGAAAAGGAGGGCGAGAGAGAGAGAGACAGAGAGACAGAGAGAGAGAGAGAGAAAGAGAGAGGGAGATGGAATGATGTGATAGAGATAGAAAAATGGAATGAAGTAGAGAGAACGAAAAAGAGAGACAGAAAAAAGGGAGGTGTGTGTGTGTGTGTGTGTGTGTGTGTGTGTGTAATCACTGAAGTGGCTTTTCCCACACAAGGTTTCAACACAGAAAAAGTGAGTGATGTTTGTTGATATTGTTCATCTGCGCATATAAAAGTCACTCCTGTGTTTATAAAAACACGCCCTCCGTGAGCAGGCGGTACCTTGAGGATGATGGGGGACCCGGGTTTCTGCTCCAGGACCCCCGAGGCGCTGAGCGGCTCAAAGGAGGGGTTGGGGTAGTACAGCAGGTTGGTGTTGTTGTAGACCAGCAGGGTCTGGACGTTGTTGAAGATGAAGCCGAACTCGTCGGCGTGTTTCACCGTGTCCGGACCCGGGACGTACTCCACCATCAGGGAGGGGGCGGAGCAACTCATGCTGGTCATGTTCAGCACTTTGCACACCTGAGGGGAGCGAGGGGACAACAGGTGAGGCGCATCCATGTTAAAGGGGCATCACGCCGTTTGTCTCATGGTAAAATACCTTTGAATCATGTATCTCGTTTTCATTGAGCAGCGCTCAGTGTTTATGGTGAAATACCTTCACATTCATGGTACTTTTGTACATGTACATACTTTTTGCGTAAATATGCTAATTTATAATTGCTATCATTATTATTATTGTTGTTGTTGTTGTAGTACATTTCATTCATGTTATTATCATTATTATTATTATAACTGTTCGTATGCAGTTTGTCCCACTATGGAACCAATAAAGGATTTTATTATCTGATCTTATTTTGAAATATTCAGAAATGGACCTTAGTATATTACGGTAGTGTTTTCAGGTGGTATTGCCCCATGGAGATATCAACATACATTGTCGCAATGTGCCGCCGCAATACCACCTTCTCACCACCAGAGTGAGTTGTGAGCCACTAGGAGCCTCATTGGCTCCCTGCAGAAACCTGCGGGTGACGTCACGGGCGCTTGGTCCATCTTCATGTGCAGTCCGTGGTTACAACAAATCAGCTCGCGCGCTGTCACAACACTGACCCCGCAGGGGCGCTAGCAAACAGGCTAATGACGCCAACGGCCAATAATTGCCCGTAATGACTGCGGATTCTTTATCGGAGGGGAGGCCGACGCGGCGAACTCCGGCGGGAGACTGCTGCCGAAAAACAGCAGAGGACAGGGAGGAGGACGGAGGCGCCGCCGCTCCTCCTCCCTGTCCTCAGGTGCAGATTGAGCTATGGCTCTTTTATTACTCCGCTCTCCAGTTTGCCCAGACGAGAGACCTGTCCTCCATCCATCCTCCCACAGCTCCCGCTCTGCAGGGAGGGGGAGGAGTCAGGGATTGATTGCTGCACAGCGGCGTGCTCGGAGAGAGGTTTTTATCTCCCCTCACTCCCTCCCAGCTCTCTCTTTCTCGCGCGCGCTCTCGCTCGCTCTCTCTCTCTCTCGGGAAGAAACTTAATTAGAGGTAAATATCATCAAAGCTGCCGAAGGGCTGGAGTGGACCACACCTCCTCCTACCTGTTGTCTGCGGCGGGCGGATCGATGCTAACTCATTCTGTTTGGGCTGTGGTGCGAGGCGGTGCGGGGCTCTTTATTTACTTTATTTACTCTTGGAAATATAGATTACATAAAGTCTTTGTGTGCGCTCTCCAGGTGGAGGGATGCATCTAAATGGGGAGATCAAAGGATTAAAGGAGAAGGGCCAACTATGGATTATTTCGAAAATAAAAGTCCAGTGTGTAAGGGTATGGTGAAAGTGTTTGTATTTCTGGAACTGTATGAAATAAAGTTGTATCATATTACATTTAATATACTGTTTTCCTTAATAATCAATAATCTGCAGAGGGTGATTTCTCCGGAGGCGGCCATGTTGAACCACCATGTTTTTACAGTAGCCCAGAAAGGACAAACTAAATGAAACTTTCGACATCAGGGTTGTTCAAACTAAGGCCTGCGGGCCAAGTGTGGTCCATGGTCCATTTCTAATTGGCCTTGCAGCAAATTCTAAAAATATAATGGAATGCGGCCCACACATGACACTTGACCGTAGAGTACTTCTTAGTTTGAACACTAGGAGGAGCTACCACGTGTTTATGTATGTTTACTTTAATCGTGGCCCAGTCTTTCGTGTATTTTTCTCTATGTGAAAAAAGTTTGGCCGTCCTACGTGCTTGAGAATGCTGAGGGGCGGGACTAAGAATGAACAAAGGGCGGGGCTTAAAATTAATCTCAAATTACATCTTTTAAAAGTGTTTCAGTCGAATTAAAAAAATTTATTAAAAAAAATGAATAAAATAAATAATAACAATGGAATAAAAATAAATAAATAAAAGTTCTCCAGTCAGAGTCGTGATGGTCATTGTCACCCGCTCCACACGACTCCAGAGAGTCCAGATTTAAAGGCGGTTGCCATAGCAACCATTAAAGCGCCACACTACACCAGCAAACTCCTTCGATTCAAACTTCAAGCTCCCCGGATCAGAACATGCGTGGGGCTGAAAAGGTCTCATGGATTATTTGGAGTTCTTCGGACTAAGTTTTGATCCGCCCGCTCACTTCCTGTTGGCGCGGCGACGCAGCGTGTTGAAGCGCGCGGCCCAGATGCTGCAGCAGCTTCACCACTGTCACTGTTGGAACAGCCAGACATTTGCAAGTCAAGTAGAGTTTTGACGACCATCTGTTCTGCCTGCAACCGATACTGGGGGCTGTTTTTTTAACTTCTCCCACACTGTCCTCTCTCTCTCTCTCTCTCTCTCTCTCTCTCTCTCCCTTAAATCCGCTCCTTCTCTAAAATCCTGTCAGGGATATCGAGAGCTGCTGCTGCCTGCGATCATGTGAGATGTTTTGCATGAGTGGGTAAATAGCGATGGGTAAATGGGACACAGCGGGATTTAATAGAGAGAGAAAATGTTTGCATCCCTCCGCAGGTGGGCGGGGCCATAAACATGATACATTTGCGTGACATCCGATGAAATGGGTTCTAGCTAGTTTTTTATTATTATTATTTTTTTATTATTATCCCACAGGTCATTCTACAAAAAAAAAAAAAAATAAAATAAAGGATTTACGAGGATTAAATTGATGTTTGATTATTTTCCATGTATTCTCCTGAATCCTGCGCGTCAAAATAAAAGTGTGTGTGTGTGTGTGTGTTGCCAGATACAGAGTTCATTCCCTCCTCCGGGGCATGTGGACGCAGGAAGCTACACACGGTTCAGCATTGATGAAGTGAAGCCAGGTCAACAGATAGAGAGAATAATTGGAATCTTGGCCTCATCTGTCTTCCAGTGTTGGATGGAACCCGGCTGTTTTAAAGAAGGTAACACTCCAACCTCCCCCCCCCCCCCCCCCCCCCAAACATCCCACGCTCTGCTGCTGCTGCTGCTGCTGCTGCCCACTCAAGCGTTCAAAGGTCTCTGGCCAGGGTAGCAGAGAGAGCGAGAGAGTGGAGGATGGAGGGGGAGGAGGACGGCCCGGCGGTGGAGATGTGCGTGGGAGAAATGGGAAGAGGGTCACGGAGGCAAAGGTCACCGGGGGGTCAGCGATGTTGGATGGCTCGTCACCGGCTCACACTTTGTTTTCCTGCCGCTCTGTTGTTCCAAACTACTGTTATTCATTCTCAATGCGTGTTCAGGAGGCAGCAGCCGACCTCAGGACAGCCGGTCGCTGATATGATGAGAAGGATTGAAAAAATAAGATAAAATAAAATGTGTCACTCCCCCTATTGATGAGGGTCGTTAAAGTTTTTAATAAATGTTTATGGGGGTTTTTAAATAAAGTTTTGGGTCAGAGTTTGTTTTATTTTAAGAATGAATGAATCCTAAATTCCACATTCTGGCCTAAATATTAACATTTTGATTGTGAATCTAAATTGGTTCTCAATTGCAGTGTGCCCGATTGCAGTGTGCCCGATTGCAGTGTGCCCGATTGCAGTGTGCACGATTGCAGTGTGCACGATCTCGGTCATTTTTGTCACTTCTAAAAATATTACAAAACGATGACATACTGACATTTTCATGAATTTATCATCATCTAAATGTGCTGCCCCCCCCATTAACCTTA
Source organism: Chascanopsetta lugubris (assembly GCA_016785325.1). Classification (NCBI taxonomy): domain Eukaryota; kingdom Metazoa; phylum Chordata; class Actinopteri; order Pleuronectiformes; family Bothidae; genus Chascanopsetta; species Chascanopsetta lugubris. Next base: position 98,289 of record JAFBJT010103989.1, read on the forward strand.
AATGTGCCTATTAATGTATGTTTACATGCGGAGTGGATCCTCTCTATGGGGGCGGCCATGTTTTTACAGTAGCCCAGAGTGGACGTACTGAACATCTTTTGAGTTTTAATGACGGCTGAAGGTGACCACAGGTTCTCCTGCAGGTTCAGAAGAGTGAGGGTGAGGTGATGGAGACAACATGCAACCTCACCTCTAGAGGTCACCACATCTCACACACTGCACCTTTAAAGTGCTGCGGATGAAATGATGAAATGTGTCTGGGACAAGGATGAACGTTTAAAACAAGCCTTTTAGCGTCAGAGATTACGACAAATGTTTCAATAGTGAATCTGGTGACAGATACAGAGCACGTCTGAAAGGATATGCCGCCCCCCCCCCCCCCCCCCCCCCCCCCCCCCCCCCCCCCCCCCCCCCCCCCCCCCCCCCTCCTCGTTTCTTTGTGAATGTGTGCAGGTGACACCAGGGGCGGAGAGAAGAGAGGCAATTTAGAGGGAGACAGGTGATCATTTGAAGGCCGGCTGACAGACAGCGGCTCTTATTGCTATAGGCTGCTCCACTGTTTACCTTCCTCCAGTGACAGAGGGGGGAGGGGAGGGTGGGGGGGCGGTGGGTGGTGGGGGGGGGAGAGTATGAGGTAATTGTAACCTTCGCATTTAACCGAAATTCATTCTCCACGTCTGCGATCAAGACGGTGTCACCGGCGGCTTTTACGAGAGCAGACGAGTGTGTGGGGGCGGAGTCAATGCATGGATGTATTAATAGAGCAGATTTTTCCCAGTGGCCACTTGTGGTACTGCAACATAAAATCCTCCATGTGACCCCAAAAAATCATTTTACCGATCGAACACAATAGTAATTCTTGCGATTATTGGTCTTTGTTTTCTGCATTTTTATTATGTGATGGTTTTTATTGAGGTAAAAATGTCCTATAGGGGGCCTTTCCATTGGCCGGCTGTTCTTGCAGCCCTGTTGCATTATGGGAGTGATGCTACTGAGCGTGATCTATGGCAGACGTGGGCATTTCACGACAACATCATACAGGTACGTCTGCTGCTGCTGCTGCTGCTGCTGCTGCTGCAACCAACTATAAACAACTCCCTCCTTTGATGTTATATTTCTTTCCCTGTTCAAAACAGCACAGGAAAAGATTCCATATTCTTCAGAAGCATTTCAGAGAGTCTGATTGACAGTTCATTCTCATCACCAGTGATGAGAATGAGTGTTGCTTTTATCAGTAAGCGTTTCCATGGTTACAGCACTGTTACATCGTCACCGATGATGAAATGTGCTGCGCTGCTTTAATGAAGCTCACATTTCATCAGAGGCAGAGGTGGGCGGGGCCTCACGCCGATGGATGCAACTATGGCGTAGTCGATATGAGGCTGGAGTTTTAGTACAAACATGACTTTTGACTGATTCAGATCAAAAGTCTGAAGTGTCCATTTCATTCCTCAAACAGAACTGAGCTGGAGTTTGATCCTGAAACAAGATTTCAAACAGATTTCAAAAGAATACGTTTCCCTTTGATGCTTCAGCAACGAGTCGGGTTCCAGAACACAAACGTGTTTGGGTCGGGTTCGGTTTCAGCGCTCGCTGGCAGTTTGTGTCGCTCTGGTTTCCTGTTTGTTACTGAGTAGGTCAGGAGAGCAACTCCCAGAACACTGGACCAGATGTGAGTGTTTGGACCTGAACATCACCGTGATCTCCCCCCCCCCCCCCCCCCCCCCCCCCCCCCCCCCCCGCGCGGTAACAACCTGCTGATCGTGCAGAGTCCGGGTCAGCCCGCCATGGTGCAGCAGGTCCAGCTGGTTCAGCCCAAACAGGAATCTCAGATGGTCCAGATCCCTCAGCAGGCTCTGAAGGTGGTGCAGGCCGCCTCCGCCACGCTGCCCCCCGTCCCGCAGAGACCGACGGCTCCCACCAACCTGCAGGTCACTCCCACAGAACCACAACCAACACAGGTACCCTACCGTCCACTCAGCAGCCCTCACTTCCTGTTTACATAGCAGCCCCCACTTCCTGTTTACATAGCAGCCCTCACTTCCTGTTTACATAGCAGCCCTCACTTCCTGTTTACATAGCAGCTCTCACTTCCTGTTTACATAGCAGCCCTCACTTCCTGTTTACATAGGAGCCCTCACTTCCTGTTTACATATTGTGGCTTTGAAGACGTCATCGTGGATATTCTGTCGATGGCAGTAATGTGGCGGAACCACAGACTGGACATAAAGAAAGACCCAACCTTCGTTTTACACGGGGGTCGATGGATACTGAATCACTTTTGGAGGCTGCCTCGAGTGGCCACCCTGGGAACTGCACGTATTTCCACCTCTGTACTGGCCTCATTTGAGGTGGCTGCTTGGCGAGAACGTATCAAGCTCATCGTGCCTCGATTGTTTCCCAAATTCTGTAAATACGGTTCAATGAAATGAATTCAAGAAACACGAGGCTTTTATTTTGTAACTCGTACAGGAAGTGATGTACATTTCTGTCAATATGCTTTTCAACCTTCAGTAAATTCAACCTCAGCTGGTGTGGATTAGTTAGCAGAGGCTGACCAAGGGCTTTAGTGGCTCACGATTCAGTCTGTGGTGAAAAAGCGGTACTGCACGGTGGCCGGGGGAATCCTTGTGGTCTTTGTGTTTGAATACGTTGACCAGGTCTTATTTTTAACGCTCTAATGTTCATTTAAATGCATTTTGACTTCCGACAAAGTATTGATCCATTTCCTGTCAGTCGTGAGAAAAACATTTTCTTTCCTCAGCTCTTCTTCAAAACATCGTCGGACAACTGGCAGTCAGTTCTGCTCCAGGACTTGGTCACCAGCGCCACCACCCCCACCACGCCGGTCGCCACCACCACGACTTCGCCGCCAGCGGGCGCCAAGCGGACGCTGGCGGGGGGGCGGAAGGAGCGGACTCTGGCCAAAATTGCCCCGGCGGGGGGCATGATAGCGCTGAACTCGTCGCAGCTCCCCTCTGCCACCCAGGCGGTGCAGACCATCAGCATCAACGGGGTCCAGGTTCAGGGAGTTCCTGTCACCATCACCAACGCAGGGGGTGAGTTCCTGTTCCCCTGTGGTCAAACAGCAGGGACCAGTGGACCAGTGGACCAGTGGACGAGAGGACGAGAGGACGAGTCCCTCAGTCAAACAAAGATCACAGGAGCCTTCATGATGTCAGAATGAAGGTGTCACATCAAAAGTGAACCAGGGAGGCAACATCACATCAACCGTTAAAATCATCGGCAACTTCTCCAGTTGCTTGATAATTATATTTTTCAGTTTGTTTTTGTTTCGTTCGAATATTTCTAAAATGTTTTTAGATGAAATGTGATTATAAATAACCACAAATATGAACAGGCTACAATGTGGGGGATACAAAGCCAGACTAAGGGGGGGCACATAATGGAGCTATGATTACAGTCGTCGTTTTAGTTCATCTTTAAGTGAATGTATATAATGTATATAATATAATAATGTATATCAATCAAATCATCAGTATGACAGTTTTAAAGTAGGATGCTACGAGGCGAGTGGCGTTGGGATGTGAAGGATAAACCCTCGTCTCTGTGGCTCAGGTCAGCAGCACCTGACGGTTCAGACCATCCAGGGCGGAGGACTGCAGCTGGCCGCGGCGCAGGCTCAGTCCGGCCTCCAGGTGGACCAGACCCTGACCCTGGAGCTGCCCACCCAGCCGGGCGAGAAGAAGAGGCGCATGGCCTGCACCTGCCCCAACTGCAAGGACGCCGACAAGAGGTGAGAGTGTGCGCTCGGCCGTTATCGACCGGGCGGAGCTGGGGGCGTGGCCCGGGTGTCGCTCAAGAGGCCACGCCCCTTCATCACGCACAATTTAAAGCCTGGATAGAATCAAATAAGCCCCGCCCCCTGTACAGCTGTGAGGGTCAAACTTGTGCCTGACTGAAAGAGTTGTTTGTCCCGGACCTGAAACATGCGTTCATTCTTTTTAACGTGGGGGTGGAGCCTCCGGTGGCCGCCCTGTGAAGTGCAGGTTTGTGTGTAACGCGGCTGCGTGTGTGTGTGTGTGTGTGGGGTGGGTGCCTCAGACCCGGGGAGGTGGGGAAGAGGAAGCACATCTGTCACGTCCCCGGCTGCGAGAAGACGTTCAGGAAGACGTCTCTGCTCCGAGCTCACGTCCGGCTGCACACCGGCGAGCGCCCCTTCGTCTGCAACTGGGTTTTCTGCGGGAAGCGCTTCACGCGCAGCGACGAGCTGCAGCGACACGCCCGGACGCACACAGGTGACCCGCGTGTGAACCATCGGCGAAACGCTCGCCGCCACAAACGCCACTCACCACCTTTTGTTTCCCTCGGCAGGAGACAAGCGCTTCGAGTGCAGCCAGTGTCAGAAACGCTTCATGAGGAGCGACCACCTGACCAAGCACTATAAGACTCACATCAACACCAAGAACCTGTGAGCCCCCCCCCCACAGACTGTGAGAGTGGGAGGAGCCAAAGGACGTCTGTGACTTGTCCCATACTGGGAATGACTCCAAACACCTGGACGTCCCCTCGCTCCTCCTGGACACTGTACAAACAAACCCTGAGCTCGTCCAGACTTTCTCATCACTGATAGATTCTTTTTCTTTAGTTCCCTCTGGTCTGAGCCGAGACCAGGACCAGGACCAGGACCAGGACCAGCTCCAGCTCCCACTGAAGGATTATTTATAAACACCAAACCCTGAGACCACCAGACTCCACCCACCTTTGGTTTTCGGGTTGATATTTTGGAGCGCCCACTCATTTGCAGTGAAGAGAAAGAGAAACAGGTTTTTTATGAATTCACCTGAAAATTCTGTTTTAATTTATTTGAGTTTTTGCTGATTTTCCCCAAAGAAAGATGGGGACCACAACGTGAGGACTTTACAAAGTGTTGTTTTTTTAAAGCGGTGTATATACATACTATTATTCCTATGAATAATGACAGTAATCTATTTATAACATTGTTTCATACGATTGTTAGAAAGTGATTTGCATAGAACCAAACCTTAACTCATAAAAGAACTAAACGAGACTAAAGCTAAGACCTGGAAATAGTTTTTTTTAATTCAATCTTAGAATCAGAGAAAGATCCACAGTTCAGACTTTGAAGGAGTTGAGATTAAAGCCCAGACGTCACTTTGCCTTAAAACTTTACAAATATCCGTCTGAATCAAACAGGAAGTTGTGACGTTCTGAATTCCATAACCATGATTTGTCCGGACTCCCGTGTTGAAGCCGCGTGCAGCGAACAGCCGTGGAAAACACCGAGGGCTCGTGTTCACTCGTCGGCCACAAGGCGGCAACCGTGAGTAACTGTCACTGAAAGGGGGAGGAGCCTGTGGAAACATGTTGGGTCAAGATGAGGGCGTTCTGCACTGACTGAATGGGTCCATGTTTGTTTCTGTTCTTTGATGATGATGATGATGATGATGAAGATCTCATATAAAAGTACAGCACGTTCACACTCGCTTCAATTCTCCGTCTCAGAATCGACAAAAACCTTCAGCTTCCTGCAAAAGGTCTTCAGGCGTCACGAGGGCGACTTTTCCCAAAAGAAGTGAGGACCTGAGTCTCCAGGTGCTAATGTTGAAATGAGGTGACGTTTGGTTCATGTGAGGAAACGAGCTCCTCCCTCTGAAACCAGGCAGCTACACGACAGCCACGCGCTCGCCTCGGGCCGGGAGTCCAACTCCAGCCTGTCTCTTAGATCTGCCGCGAACAATTGATCGTAATCAATAATTCCATTTTTTCATTTGAACAGAACTTCTAAAGCCCAGCGCTCTTTGGAAAAACGAGAGAAACCGTCTTAGTTACAAAAACACACCGGTTCCATTGTTTACTGCCCCCTACAGGACACATGCAATACTCCGAGAGGAATCGATGAGAAGCGAACGTGTTTTGTTGATTGAACTGATTCTTAAAACCAGATTCGAGCTCCGATTCATACTAATACTTCAAGTATTCGATAAAAACACAAGTAACATCTGAGACCGTTTTGTACATTTTATAAGAACGTGTTTGTTACTCCTTTAAAATGTACATATACATTTGGTACCTGCACCAAACCAAGCCCCGCCCCTCTTCCTCCTGGTGTAAATCAAAACAAGCCTCAGACTCCAGGGTAAGCGCTCCTCTGCTGTACAGCTGGCTGATTGAACACCTATGCATCGCTGTAAATACTATTTACACTCTTTGGCCAAATCCGACAATCACCTCTCAAAACGCAAAAAACCAGAGCAATCGGAGAAGTGGCTCAGGCCTGGGTTTGTTTACGATTGATTTGCAGCTATGTGATAGCTTTAACTCTGAGGAGTGCTGTGTTTATAAAGTGCACTCGCAGTATTCACACCTTCTTATATCGTTTTTGATATAATGAAGGTGAAACTAACATTTTCCTTTGTATTCCACAAACACTTTGTAAGGCTTTCTGCTCAAAACGAGGTCGGCGCCCTCTGGTGGTGGGCGGAGTTTTCACTGGCATGTTTTCAAACTGACGGACTCGATGAAAATTTGACCAAAAAGCTCAAAAAACATTTTGAACAGCACTTTGAACCCAAAGTGTGGGAGTGCAGTTACCATGACAACTTGCCAATATTTGGTGCGTTTTTTAAGAGTGTGTGAGAGAAGACGATGCCATGACGACGGAGGAGCGGCTCATATTTATGTTGATGTCTGAGACGTGTAAATACGGCGTGTGTCTGCCTCACACGCTAAATATAGGATGTTAAAGAGGCAGAGTGAAGCTGGCGTGGGACAGACGAGTTTACAGACGAGTTTACAGACGAGTGTACAGACGTGTGTACAGACGAGTGTACAGACGAGTGTACAGACGTGTGTACAGACGAGTGTACAGACGTGTGTACAGACGAATGTACAGACGAATGTACAGACGAGTGTACAGACGAGTGTACAGACGAGTGTACAGACGAGTGTACAGACGAGTGTACAGACGAGTGTACAGACGAGTGTACAGACGAGTGTACAGACGAGTGTACAGACGAGTGTACAGACGAGTGTACAGACGAGTGTACAGACGAGTGTACAGACGAGTGTACAGACGAGTGTACAGACGAGTGTACAGACGAGTGTACAGACGAGTGTACAGACGAGTGTACAGACGAGTGTACAGACGAGTGTACAGACGAGTGTACAGACGAGTGTACAGACGAGTGTACAGACGAGTGTACAGACGAGTGTACAGACGAGTGTACAGACGAGTGTACAGACGAGTGTACAGACGAGTGTACAGACGAGTGTACAGACGAGTGTACAGACGAGTGTACAGACGAGTGTACAGACGAGTGTACAGACGAGTGTACAGACGAGTGTACAGACGAGTGTACAGACGAGTGTACAGACGAGTGTACAGACGAGTGTACAGACGAGTGTACAGACGAGTGTACAGACGAGTGTACAGACGAGTGTACAGACGAGTGTACAGACGAGTGTACAGACGAGTGTACAGACGAGTGTACAGACGAGTGTACAGACG
>JAFBJT010103989.1:107833-135956 GCA_016785325.1 Chascanopsetta lugubris
CAAACCTGTGTGTGTGTGTGTGTGTGTGTGTGTGTGTGTGTAAATACATTCATATTTATTCAATACAGACAATATTAAACCAATCATATGATTTGTTTCATTTGCTATTTAATCATTCATGACTTGATCAACATGAATCGGGATAATCAAAATATGAGCCCATTTCTTCTGTCGTAAAACAAAACGTGACTAACAGTAGGTAATCGTTTGATTCACTGATGCGTCACAATCATATGTTAACTGACGGTAAATAATCAGTGAGGGGACGTTCCATACAAAAATTCCCGTGTTTATTTGAGAAAGTCAGCAGCTCTCATCGCACAGAATCGAATATCTTGAATTGAAATGCAACATTTTGTTATCATTATTTTGACACGAGCAACATTTAGTATTTAAAGTGGCACATCAAGGCACCATGGACTCACAGCGGGCCGCCAGACCGATGTCCACGGCGAGCAGCACAGCAGCCAGTATCAGCAGGCTCAGCGCAGCCAGTCTGTCTCGTCTCCCAGGAGCCATGGTCAAGTGGAACACTGGACACAGGTCAACAATCCATGTCATCCACGCGCTGCACATTCTGAATCAGCCCAGTACACGTGCGCTATTTCAGGACACAGGCTGCTACTGCAGTCCACTCTACCTTGTTTGGGTTTGGGGCTGGGCCGTGGACTGTATTCCTCCTCGTTGTGCGAGTCCTCCTGATAAATCGGCGTCTCGAATCCAAAATCGGCACCGGAGCTCTTGCCCATCTCCATTCTGAACGTTCAGCCGAGATCAGGAACGTGCGAGCGCCCGTTGGAGAAGTTCTTCAAGGACGTCGCTGCCGCTGTGTCAACACCGCCCGTCGCTGCCCGTGCTGAGCTCATCAGTATTTTCATAAATTCTGTGTACAGTCCAAATCCTGATGTTACACAAGAGGGGAAGTGAATCTTGAAAGAGGATGTGATTCTTCCCATGAGATAGCATCAAGGCTACGGGCCAAGAGTTTATTTATCTTTTCTGCTACCTCTCGTCCACATGAGTGAGAGGTTCACTGAGTGTCAGTTTACTTCTTGGAATGTCATCGTCATTTTGCTCAGGGGGTTAAAGTGTGAGAAGTAGTGGTTCACAGTCAAATACTTGCATGCACTGAACCAGTGATTGTGTTATTTGCAGAAACTGCATAAATAGGAACCATTTACGATTCACCATAATAATAAGAAAGTGGTGGGTCCTGATTGGCCCCATGGATTTTAAAGGTGCATTGTATAAAATGTTAGTGATGTAAGGAAAATGATCTGTTGGACACGAAGGGAATGTCATGTCATTTCAAGTTCAACCGCTTATCCGGTGGTCAGAGTGACAGGGTATTTCTACTGTAGTGCACAGGGGGCCATTGGGGGGTATCAGTGTCACTGCAGCAGGGTCCAAGAGGGGTTCAAACTGGTGACCTTTGCATTCAAAGGCGACTGCTCTCACCATGGTGCCATGTGTATTATCATGATGTCATCGACACAATCATAACAATAACATCCAAACCCAAAATGCCAACGTACACAAAAAAGCACTTTATTGGGACAACCTCCCGTCACATGATGGAGTCGTCTGCCGGAGCAGAGCTTGAGCGGTGCACAGTTTTAGCTCGGTGGCTTCTCGCAGATCCAGGACAACTGATGCTTGAGACATTTTCCATCGAACCAGGTGTTCCAGGGATTTGAGGCCCTGTAAACCAAAATGACACAGTTTTCGCCCTGGAGCCCGTGGTTGTTTGGCTCCCCATCCGCCCAGTACCTTGAGGAAAACACACACACACACACACATCACAATATGCCCGCTTGGTTTAATCTGTATCTCTTAGCGTTAGTGAGAGAACTCACTTTACTGCCCCCTCTGTGACATTGTTGACCCAGACCCACGTCCCCTCTTTGACCACGTCAGTGATACCGATCCATGACCCCTTGGTCCAGCTGGAGTCGCTGCTGAAGGCAATTTTAATGCTGTCGCTCACAAATTCCTGCCAAACAGAAAAACGTATATATACAGCTTGATGTTGTTTACGGGACAATACAGGAATTTTACAATCATGGTTGTTTATAGCGGCACCTACGGCAGCGACACGTGAGACATGCAGTCCGCACTCTGTCGCTTGCCATCACAGCTGTGCTCGTACTCATTAAAGGTGCAATATGTACGATTTGTCGACATCTAGGGGTGAAGTTGCATATTGATGTATCTGTCGCCTCACCCTTCCCATTCCAGCATGCGAGGAGAACCTGTGGTGGCCCTCAGTGGCCATGTGTCGTACATCCACTTTGGGCTACCGTAAAAACGTGGCGGTCCCCTGTAGGGTGGACCCACTCCTGGTGTAGTTCTACATTAAAGGGCGCATTTACTTCATTCACACTCAGCGGGCTTTGTGCATCATTTGTTGGTGAATTCCATTTCTGGGTGACTGCACACTGTCACTGCTGTGGCTCAGAGGTGCTGTTACGATGTGGAACTTGTACTGAACTAATATTGTTTTGGAACCCACAAAGTCGTGGAAGGCGCCTTTAAAGGCTGCGCGGGGCAGCTACAAGCTTCATCGTTCCTCACCGATCCATTGAAAAGCTCACCTGCTCCTTCTGGCTGTCTAAGATGACCAGGTCGCCTCCCTGTCTCTGGCAGTGCTCTCTGCTCTGGTGCCAGTTCTTCTTCTCGGTGGAGTCAAGGCAAGAGAAGTAATAGCAGGAGGAGTTGTACAGGGTCCACTTCACGGGGCACTTGCCACACGTCCCCTCTGACGGGGACAAAAGGAATTCCCGTCATTCTTTTTATTTATTTAATTTTTTGATTCTATTATCTATAAAAAATAAAAAAAAGTCTCACCCAGTGCTGACATATTGGCTTGCAGACTGGTCTTCTCCACTCTCAGGACCTCAAACTGTTTCTGATGCTCGTCGTTCTTGGCCCTCAGCTCTACGATGGTCAGCTTCATTTCCTCGTGCTCTTCGATGGCCTTCTCCAACTGGAGCCTGGCGTCCTCCGCGGCCGCCATGATGTCGCTGTGGTTGCTTCGGAGGTCCCTGAGCTCCGTGATGAGCTCCATGGCAGCCGAGTGGGTGGCCTGAGAGGAGCCGTCTTGCACTTTGGCGCCTGCAGAAACACAGATGGTGTCATGAACGTGTGTCATGCTGTCAACATGGCAGCAATACAACCGAAGCTTGGTTGTTCAGAGAACATGAATTCTTCCACAATACTGTCATCTGTTGACGATATATGTGAAAACTACAGTTAGACTCTTTAACGACATAGGTAACAATAATACTTTTATGACAGTCACAGGTAATAATGCATGCACGTGATAACTGAATGAATCGCTTGAGATGATTATGGTTTTTATGATTATGGTCGACATATTTCATTTTCTCAACAGTAGATATTAACTGGATCTACATCAAAAATGAAATTGTTTGGCTTGAATTGTATTTCTTTGTTTTGTAAGCGTTGTCAACCATCTACACCATGACATCTGTTTTAAACATGCAAATTCTTCATTTTTACCAGTTTGATTTTGGGTGACACATTTACATATTTTACATCCCCTTCACATATGGCATAATTGTTTTAAGAAACGTGAAATCAGACTGGAATGGGAAGGGGAATGTTTTTTTGCATAGCAGTGCAAAATCTCACATAAATTAAAGTACAGTAAAGAAAATTAAACTACCTTACTCACATTTTATCCCAATAACAACAGCAACTATCAGCAGAACAAGGTTCAGTAGTGCCAGACACACCATCACCAGCCGGGTTTTGGTAAAAACATATCCACCTGTGTGAAAGATGTCTTGTCATGTTAATACAAAATAAACAAACTGTAAATATCCTAAAAAAATAATTCAGAAATGAATAGAAACTACTGTGGCATGTAAACATGGCATTAAAGCAAGCATCGATTGGATGAATATTTCTTATATTCATAACACATATGTTATAACTTTTTGATGATTAGGACACTAAATTAAAATAAGAGTATTTGAAGTAGAAGACGTTGATGTTTACCCCATCCTAATTTTCCATATCCTGCACTGAAAGCTCCGTCTGTGTTTGTCTCCATGACGGCAGCGCTGCAGGAACTGCCTGTGCATCCTTTCACTGCTGCTTTTATAGCCACTAGAGGAACCGTGGGTTTGAATGTCAGCATGGTTTTGCATTGGCGGGTGTTTGACTTAGGATTGGACAACGAAGTAAAACATGTATTTCAAATAATCTAAATGAAAAGATGGAACAGTTGGTCATATTAAATATGAAATTTAGGAATATGGATTTACAACGGGGTCTTTATCAAATTAAACTATTTGTCCTCATTTACTGACCTGACTCCTCTTGTCAGGTGTATTATTGAGGCATACATCAAACTAAGAATGTATCACAGTTTTGTTTAGGTTTTTTTCTCATGGAGACTAAATATTCTCTGTCAGCTCAAGAATCACTGTGTCTTCAACTCCTATTACACAACTCATGCATGTTCCTCGTGCAGCTGAGCGGCATAATGGGGAACATATGTCCATTTTCGCTGATGTTTGATGTTTCACTGTATTCATGTAACCTTCTGTTGCTTCAATATCGTGTGAGTTCACTTTCTCTCAGCCACTGCTTCCCAATTCTGTGATTCATGGTAGTACAATAGCGGGCGGGACTGTCAGTCACCGATATTTGTCGTTTTGTTTTCTACATTGTACTACCATCGATATAACACTCTACTCTCTTTAAGATTTTTTTTATTTCACTTGTAAGCAGATACAGAAAATCCTGCCTTTTATTGCCATTGTTGTGATGTGTGCGCAAGAAGTGCATACCATAAAAAAAACTTCACACCTTAGTCGTCAGAGAATTAATTTTAATGAAAGTATGGTGTGAGTGTGCATTCGCATACAGTATCTACTGACTTATCATTGACATACAATCGAAATGTGTGCACAAACATACAAATAATGCCTTTGGCTTTGAAGGTGTCCGTCTACTCTCCTCATGCACGATGCCTTGCCCGACAGGCACTCCACAGCTAGCTGGGTCGCATTTCACATAACCACTGCCTTTCAAATTGACAGTATGCGTCAAACCATGTCCTCAGTACGTTGGGTATATTCATGATCCCTCCACAGTCCTCAGCGTGTGGTCCTTGGTTGTTGGGCTCCCCGAGTATCCAGAACCTAAAGCAAGGCTTTGCAGTTTATCCAGACAGACAGCAGCCAGACAGATGGATGGATGGATGGATGGATGAATTGATGGATGGACAGTGTGAAAGCTCTTACCCATCGTCTTGCAGTGTCACATTATTCACCCACTTCCACGTGTTCTCTGCTTGACGGGTCAGGCCAATCCAAATGCCTGAACCCGCCTGTTGCCAGCTTCGAAAGAATGAAGTTTTCCGTATGTTGTCATGAAGGATCGTCTGCATAAACAAAGGGGCGGTCTGACTTATAATCCAAAACTGATACTAGATCATATATCAGCCTATATAGCCAACACATTTGTTTATTCAATCAGTCTTTTAGTGTCTCAACCTTGCACTGAATAAAGTGTCTTGCACTTTTAAGTCTCCTTGCACTTAATGTATATGTACACTATTTCGGGGGGGGGGGGGGTTGGGGGGGGGTTCTATCTTAAAAAATACAGCTACACAGGAATGCTGCCAAACAAGGTTTCACTACCATCTTTTATACAATGACAATAAAGCGCCTCTATCTAAAAACACAATCTGTCAAATATATGTATCAGTGGGAACTCAGTTCTGTTGCTCCACCCTCCTTATCACTCTGGCTCCAAATGACAACAACAATGCAAGATGGCAGCACTTGTCACTGTGATCGTTTAGCTTAGTTTTCATGTAAAAGAATGAAGTGAAGATGCATTTCACTCATCTTCATATACGAAGATGAGTGTGTAAACCATACATCAGTATGTATGGTTTGTTGTTGTGGAAAAATAATGACCACTAGTGAAGTCAAAGGAAGTTTTCACAATGTGAGTGTTGTTCCTTGGCCTTTTTAAAAAAAACTTGTAAAGAGTAAACAGTTAGTCCAAAATGTACTGAAATGAATTCGGGTAAACATACTTGGATAATTTGATTGGGAGTCAAATTATTCCTGCATGTAAACAATCAATATATAGAGCAAAGTGGATCCGATGTGTCCACTTTGCTTCATGTTCAGTCAACATGGAATTAAGTGCTAACATAAGGACTATACACCAGTGTCCTCTGCCTTCAGATAATGTAATAAAATACTCAATGTACAGAGCGGGAAAGTTGTCTGATGTTCACCTGCAGCTAAGCTATCCAATGGTTCACCTGTAGCTAAGCTATCCAATGGTTCACCTGCAGCTAAGCTGTCCAATGGTTCACCTGTAGCTAAGCTATCCAATGGTTCACCTGCAGCTAAGCTGTCCAATGGTTTACCAGTGGCTAAGCTATCCAATGCTAACCTGTTTGACCATGTAAACATAGTGACTGACTGACTGACTCCATTCCCCCTCTGGTTTGCTGCACAGCACACAACCCACCTGCTCTGCCAAATCCTCTATCACAACAAGGTCGCCCCCACGTCTAATACAGTCCTCTCTGCTGCCAGCCCAGCTCTTTAGGGAAGAGGACTCTGAGTGAGAAATGAAGTAGCATGACTCATTTAAGAGAAACCAGCCCGAGAGGCATCGGCCGCAGCTTTGCTCTGGAAAAACAAATCAAAAACAAGGAAAGGAATAAGAAAAGACAACTTGTTAAGACGTCCAGATAAAGACAAGGTTTGACGTCAATGTGTACTCAGAACAGTTCTCACGAATATCAGAAGATGTGGACTCAAGCATCGCTTTCTCCACATGTAGTGTCTCCAGCTGCCTCTGGAGGGCGTCACTGGTGCTTTTGCTCTGATCTATCTGCCCTTGAAGTTGCTCATGTTTCTTGCGTCCTTTCATGAGTGCTTCTTGAGTCTCTGTCTGAGCCTGGACTGCTCCTTCTATAATGACTTGAAGATGATTCAACTCCATGAGGAGCCCAGGTGCCGTCATTTGCTCTGGGGCCGATTCCTGGCTGATTGTGACGCCTGTGATCAAAAAGATTTACATACAACAATCACATATGAAAAGTGACGCCACCAACGGGCAGATGAGCGTCTGTGACCGAGAGCTGAGGTTGTCCATCCACCTGCCCTGGTTGTAGTGAGGGTGGTATTTCAAGAATGGTTTCAAGTTTGGCTCTATGAGAAACAGCTTTGATTTTCGAGGTCAAAGGTTAAAAGTTGCCGTTGCTTAAAATGTTTTAGGTATAGTACATTGCAACTCATCTGTTTGACTCAATATAACTGGGCATAATACAGTGTTGGCGTTTTGGAGACAACATCTTAGGTACCTTGAAGAAATGCGCAAACGTTCTACTGGAGCTAACAACGGACTGATTAGGGTATAGTGGTCAAAAGTCAAGCTCTGAAACGCATTTTGAAAAATCTCTCAAATTGATCATACATTTTCATGCAGAGAAAGTTGAATTACTGCATAAAAAGTGGTTGACTAAATGTCAAAGACCGTGAGGTCGCATCTGCTTCTTGAACATATCTCAAGTTGGTTTTGTAAAGGGGCCAAGGTGTGGCCTCTAATGGTAAAGCTACACATTGCAGCCAACTGAAAATCCCTCACCGCCACTTCACACAGTATCTTCTTCCAAGTTTACAGGGAATCTATGATCTATACTCACCCTCTGATAAAGCACAAAATGTGAAAAGCTCTCTATTTGGTTTCTCCTCTCTAGGCTGCCATGGAAACATGGCTTCCTCCCGGAGGGAGACTCCGCTCTGATGAAGATGTAAAGGGTTAATTCTAAGGTTACATAAACGAGTCTTAGTTTCAGGTTAAATTCATCTCTGACTGATCTCTGATTCTGACAGGTTGACACTCAAACACTGCATTGGCTGGCAGTGGCAGGACAGGTGCATGTCAATGATGTGAGCTCAATATGGATTTGGTGGATCAACTTTTTGGAAAATCTTGAATCTACACGTTCTTCGATCAGTTGCATACTCACAGAATATCCCAATAACCATGGCTGATATGAGCAGAATGGTGTTCAGGACTCCTAAACACACGATCAACAGCGGATAAAGTGGAAGACTTCTGGACCCGACTCTGACCGTGTACACAGATCCTAAACAAACACACAGGTTAATGTCGCTTCAAAGTGAATGGAGCGCAACACAGAAGATTTAGTCGAAGTTTTATGAAGGAAGCAGAAAGAAATTACACAAACCGACTTTTATTTGTGGTGTCACGCTGAAATGCTTTTCCATCTGTGCTGCTGTCTTCATTTGTAGTGGTCTTCAGATATGCCATCGTCCTTCACTCAGGAACCCCCAGAGAGCGGACTGCTTTTAATCCAGTGAGGCAGCTGCTCTGTCAATATTACAAAAGTCTCTCTCTCTCTCTCTCTCTCTCTCTCTCTCTCTCTCTCTCTCTCTCTTTCTCTGTGTGTGTGTGTGTGTGTGTGTGAGAGAGAGAGCATGTATATGCTCTTCCAAATATACACGAGAGCCAATGTTTTCATTACACTTGAAAGGTGTTTTTTTCCTGAGCTTCTGTAAAAACATGGTGATGCAACATGTTGGCTCAGCTAAAGTTGAATCTCCTTGTGTAAATTAAAACCTTCATTCTGTGTAAATGAAAACAAAGTCTATCTTGCTCAGTTGAAATTAAGTTTTCTATAATGAATAATGTTTCATTTTTAATATTCAAATACATTTTTTAAATCTGGCCTCAATGCGTGCATTACTACTCTTTTACTGTTTATGTTGTTTACATGATACCTTTGACACATATCTTATTATATCTTACATTCAACGAACACAACAAGAACTGATTCATCGTTTAAAACTGCTGACTGAAACTTCAGAATAAAAGAGGACGTGTGAGTGTTGCCTGTGAGTGTCACTTGTGAACAGTAAACACTTCTCACAGCATGAGGAGACCAGCACATGTTACAGTTTCCGGGTTTGAACGACACGACAGTCATAGATTTTCTGTTTCTTGTTTTGTGTCACTTGTGTGTAAATCGTCGAGTGGTTGTGCATTTATTACGGATCTGTCACTGGAGTGACATGTTTATTGCTAAGCAGGGTTTTGTTTGGTCGGGTAGACGCTGTCTGTTCTCCTTTACTGTACGTGAGACTAACCGGAAGCTGTATGTTAGGGGAAATCCGCTAAAGGGGATTTCAAATTAAAATAGAACATGGCCGTCTCCTCTAAAACGTATCTTATTCTGAAAGGTCTTTACATGAGTGAGAGCGCAGTGTGAATGTTGCGGTTTCACTATTAACTTTAGTGTAACTCCGGTAGTTGCACACATTTTGTTTCCCTCTTATCGTTGACCAAAACAACAATAAGACACCGGTTGTGTTCCGCACGGTGACACGTCCACGTTCCCCGGTGACGCAGGTAACATGTCGGCGGCGTGCGAGTGTTTGTGGAGCGTTTCGTTCACACATAGTCGTCGTTAGGCCTGCTCGGGGTTATTTCCATCACTGCCTGCTGCGGAACCAGTCCCCCACGTTGACAGACGGACACACAGACATGTCTCTGGAGGACTACGAGAGACACTTCGACTCGTTGAACTCGGAGCTGGGCGGCGGGTCCGTGGTCAGCGAGAGGTCGGCGTCCAGCACCTTCAGCGGGGAGGAGGAGAAGCTGCACTATGTCCCCATCAGGGTCCTGGGCAGAGGGGCGTTTGGGGAGGCTACGCTCTACAGGAGGACCGAGGTGAGTCCCAGTCACAACAACACTACTGTAAACTGGTCTTTCTTATGAGACACGGAGTTTACTGTCAGTGTTAGTCATGTAAAAGAACAACAAAAAAAAGTTGTAAGCGAGGACATAACGGCCAGGGGCGGTGATTTTTTTTTTAGGGGCCCGTGTTTACATGGGGGAGGGAGGGGGGGGGGGGTGTTGTTAATCAGCTGAACACCCCGTGTTTACATGGGGGAGGGAGGGGGGGGGGGTTGTTAATCAGCTGAACACCATGCACGTATTGTACCCACATTTTTATAAATGGAGCAAATTATTTTTTGGGTCCAGCACCATGAGCCTAGGGGAGTTTAAAAAAAAGATGATATTTGTTGTTGAATTGAATTTTTTAATTGTAGCATTTTTTTTTTTACCTGAAAGGGGGCGGGGTCATACTGACCCATTAACACCTTTTCAAATCTAAAACATATTACTTAGAAGTACAGCATAATGTTCAAGAGAATTATTGTACAATCCAGCAGGGGGCACTGTGAGGGAAGCTGGACCACCGACTGAGCCATCTGTTCAGTGCAGACAATAACATCGAATCATCTGAACTGGGATGAGAGAAGGATTTAGGAGAAATTGTTAACTTTATACTAAATAGTTGTCTTTTGCCCATGAGCAGTGTTTGAGCAGGAAGGGTTGATATTTGAGTATCTTTCAACAAACTGCATGTTATGCAAAATTTGTGCAGTGTTAGTTTAAGAATGACTAACTATTACTATTATTATCTACTAATTACTTAAGGTAAATTCTGAGAGTGTCTTCGCCATAGAGGCCACTGTGTTATGACAGTTGCCCAGATTTGCCTTTTGAGTGTAAAGGTGACCTCTAGAGGTGAAGTTTCATGTTGTATCATCACCTCAACCTCACCCTTCTGAACATGCAGGAGAACCTATGGTAGACTTCAGTTTTCATTCAGACTCAAAATATGTTTTGTTCTTCCTCTCTGGACTACTGTAAAAACATGGCGGCCCCATAGAGAGGACCCGCTCCTCATGTAAATATACATTAATTGGCTCATTTAAGGGTAATGGAGAAAAAAATGTCAGTATGTAATTGTTTTGTAATATTTCTAGAACTGACACAAATGACCAAAATCTTACACAGTGCACCTTTAACTGTTAACTGAAGGCTGTCATCGGTTTCAAAATCGAGGACAATACACCAGCATTGTTTTGTTTTCAAGTTTTGTTACTGCTGTTACACCAATGTGGTTTCTCAGTCATGACACACAATACTGAGAGTCAGTCAGTCAGACAAAAACATGTGGCACTACTGAATTGATTTTTCTTGTATATGACAAAGTGTATTATTGTGACTGCGTGCCGTGTCTGGCAACCTGAATTGCTCCCTGGTCCTCTGTTTTCATACCCTGGTGAGAAATTCTTGCGTGAACAAGACCAATGACTCTTCAAACAGTGGTTAGGAATTGACCCCCTTCCACCAGAAAGTGTATTTCTTCTAGCTAGTTAACCATCATAACGTCGAGTTTTCCTTTCCTGTGAGCAGGTAGGTCTTAACAGCAGAGGAGGACAATCATACTCACTGATTTCTCCCCTGGCCTCTCTAGGACAACTCTCTGGTGGTGTGGAAGGAGGTGGAGCTCAACTCGCTGTCGGAGAGAGAGCGCAGGGATGTCATGAATGAAATCAGCATCCTCTCCATCCTGGAGCACAGCAACATCATTGCATACTTCAATCACTTCATGGATAAAAACACACTGCTCATTGAGCTGGAGTACTGCAATGGTAAGACCAGGGCGGCAGTCTGGATGGAGAGCGTATGTAGGTTTTGTCACCAAGTTGTGCAGATTCTCAGATATCGGTCGCCTCAAAACTCGATCCGTAAATGATTCCCCCCGGGGAAACCGGCGAAAATGTCCCTCGCTTTGCAACGTTTAAGAAGGTTAAAGAGGAAAATTTGAGATAATGATGTTTTACTTTGCCCCACGTCCAGAAAAAACTAACTAGAGAGAGCCCAACTTCTCTGGCCGAGATAAAGGCCTGGGCTGCAGCAAGTAATCAATTTCATGATTTCGAATCAACTATTGAATAGGTTTACAGGGACAGTAAATGCACTTAAAATACTTTTTTTTCAAATGTTTTACAGCGTTTACAGTTCCCTTGTTTAATTTGCAACTTCTTTGACAAAGCCTAGTTCAAGATGACCTATTCCGCACATGAACATTTGGGAAAAAGATAAACGGTTAATCGATTTATTAAAATAAGTTGCTAGTTGCAGTCTTTGTAAAAACAGGGTCATTTTCTACTCTGAAGATTTGAGTGAGAATGGTCTGAATGCTGTTCAGTCATGACCTCACTGGTCTCATCCTCACAGGAGGGAATCTCTACGATAAGATCCTCCTGCAGAAGGGGAAGCTCTTCCCCGAAGAGGTACGACAGCAACGCTGCTGCATGTTAACTTCCCACTCGAATAACAAAACCATGTCCTTAACATTCACTTCCTGTTTCCCCAGGTGGTCATATGGTACCTGTACCAAATTGCTTCAGCGGTGGCCCACATTCACAAAGCTGGGATATTACACAGGTTTGATATCCAGTCCACGTCCTACAAATACATCAGCTCGAGCCACTTTCTAAACAAGCGTTACGTTTCGATGGTGGATCTGTTCTGTTTTTTTCCGGTAGAGATATCAAAACTCTGAACATTTTCCTGACCAAGACTGACCTCATGAAGCTCGGCGATTACGGCCTGGCAAAGAAGCTGGACTCTGAGTTTTCCATGGCAGAGACTGTGAGTTGACTTTTTTTTTTTACCAACAGCATCTTTCATAAAGTGAATATTTGTACGACCCTTTCCTCTCGATGGGTTCTGTGTCTATAGTTGTATTGATATCAAGGCTGATATTGATTGTTGCATTTTTATGCCGTATTCTTTGTATATATTAAAAGTTCAGTGCATGTTCATTGAATCATTTCCATTCCACGTATTGACAGAAATCAAAAACCTATATAATCATATATATAACCATGTTGCTCTAGTATGTCCATGCTCTTTTCCTTTTAGTGTCATGGCTTAGCTTATTCTGCTGCATTCGGACATGCACTAATCTCTTTCACTCCGTCTGTACGTCCAGTGTGTGGGAACTCCGTATTACATGTCCCCTGAATTGTGCCAGGGGACAAAGTACAACTTCAAATCAGACATCTGGGCCCTGGGTTGTGTCATTTTTGAGGTCTTGACCCTCACGAGGACATTTGATGCAACGGTAGGTTCCAAAGAGTTCCAGTCACTGACAATTATCAGAGGCATTTGCTTTTCTCATGAAGTGTTTGTGTCTGGACAGAACCCTCTGAACCTCTGTGTGAAAATAGTCCAGGGCAACTGGACCATGGAGGTGAACTCGGATGTTTACTCATCTGCGCTGATCAAGCTGGTGTACGAGTGCCTCGATCAAGTGAGTTAAGGGAGTGATCAGATGGGGTTTTCTTGTTGCTTGCTGTTTTCAGACAAACACTCAACTCGAGAGTTTGTCTTGCTAGCTTAAGGGGGAAAATCTCAGAGGGACACTGTGCTAGAGAACACAGCGGGACACTGTTCTGAAGGATTCACCTCAAGCAAGTGATGATGTTTTCCTACACAAGTCCGAAATGAAATAGAAAAAGTAAGAAACATGTGTTGTCAACGTGTTAGATGTGAATTGTTTTCTGTTGCGGTCTTTATTTGTGAACGACACAAAATCTGGATAATGTCCGGACCCCGATTTCTGGAGTTCACGTCTGAAAACAGTTGAATCGACACAATGCTGCATGCACATAAAAAGGCAGGTTCGTTTGAGAAATCTAAATCACTGTATTCGTCTCACAGGATCCCGCAAAGAGGCCGACAAGTGAGCAGATTCTGGACCAGCCGATCATCTCCTCCTGTCGACAGTAAGTTCAGTGAAAAAGAAAACGTAAATGCAACGACAAAAAAAAGGAACTGTCGAAACATCGGCTACAACCTCTTTGTCCGTCAGGGAACTGGAAGACCGAGTATTTCTGCTGAATTCAGTGATGAAGAAACCTAAGTAGGTCTTGTCTTCATTCTTCTACGCGAGTCTCTCTCCGAGTTTGTAGCACGTGTCTGACCTGTTGTCCCGGTCTCACCAAAGACTGAGCAATGCGACCGAGACCCCCGTCGCGGTGGTGACCACGCGGTCGAGGGACGTGTACTTCTGGGGTGGAGGCAAGTTCACGCCCCAGAAACTGGACTCGTTCAAAGGAGGCAGCAGCGCCCAGCACGTGTGTGCAGGAGAGTGTCACTTTGCCGTGGTGACGGTGGAAAAGGAGCTGTACACATGGGCGGTGAGTGTTCAAAACATCACCCTATGGAACAAAGTCAGTCATTCTTTAACGATTCACAAGAGGGATAAACATTAAAAAAAAAAAAACATCCGTTCAGAATGTGCAAGGTGGAGCCAAGATGGTGGGCCAGCTGGGGCACGGAGACCAGGCCTCGTATCGGCAGCCCAAGAGGGTGGAGAAGCTGCAGGGTAAAGCGATCCGACAGGTGGCGTGTGGCGCCGACTTCACCGCCTGCATCACCGGTGAGTGGAAAAAGCCTCCGGTGAAAACAGGAACCCGCGGGAACGACGGGGGATTGTTTTCAATCGGAGCCTTCGCTGCTGTTTTCCCAGATGAGGACGAGATGTACATGTTTGGGTCGGACTATTACGGCTGCATCGGAGTGGAGGGTGAGATGGGGATCGAGGTTTTGGAGCCGGTGCTTTTGGAGTTTTTTCAGGAGCGGCCCATCCGTCAGGTTTCGTGTGGAGACAACCACGTGGTGGTTCTCGCTCACAGTGGGGAAGTCTTCTCCTGGGGCTGTGGAGAGTACGGTAGGTGGGAATTCTGTATGCATCTTAAACTGGTTCTGAGACCGTGCGTGGTCGTCGTCTAGCAGTTCTAGCATGTGGCCAGCAGATGGAGACAGTGGCCCTCTAAGGTCATGCCAAGTCAAAAATGCTATTTCCCTCCTGCAGGGCGACTGGGTCTAGAATGCGAGGATGATTTCTCTTCCCCAATGCAAGTAAGTACAGACTTTACGCTTTGCAGGGGCCAGCTAGTCACTTCCTGTTGTCCCGTAGTCAGTGTCAAAGTCCCATTCTGTTTTCTGTTTGTTTTGTTTTTTCCCAGGTGGATATTCCTAAAGGTGCCTCCATCTCTTCAGTGTCATGTGGCAGCGATGGAACTTTCTATTTGACAAACAGTGGCAAAGTCCTAGCATGTGGCAACAATGAATACAACAAGCTGGGTCTCAACCAGGGAATCTCTGGACTCAAAAACCACCCCGGGGAGGTACTGCATTTTTCTCAATAGGGCATTTGTTCCATTTTCCCCAGGGAAACGTCAGGAAGAGCGGCTATAGAGTTAACACTGTTGTCCAGTCATATGCATAGACACAGCTGTATCTTCTGCTTGATTGCCATTGGGGACCATAAAATGACTCATTCGATGTTTTTATTTCTTCATTTTCATGCAGGTAGGACAAACTGCTTTTGGTCAGTCTGTCTGTACAGTAAAATACGCTGAGTGGCTGAATTCATTTTTTTTTCAGGGGCCACATACAGCCCAGTTTGATGTCCAGTGGGCCGGGCCAGTAAAATCTCGCCAGCATAAGGACCTATGAACAATGTCAAGTTTTCCCGTTGTTTTAGTGCAAAAAAGTACACGCGCTACCACTTACTTTTATTTAAAAAAAAATGCGGTTTATGTTTTCCCCCTTCTGCCAAAACAAATGAAAATAATTGCACCTTAATTTTACGGACCGGGTCTGTTGACACTTATCAAACGCTTGATAATAAGGTTTTTGCTCTTGTAAGCCCTTATCGACATCACCTCCTGACAAATTGCCCACTGCTCAACAGACAGCATCGATTCAAAGACCTTTGATACGACAGATGCGAGTCTTTCTTTGCTTGTTTGTTTTCCTTGCACCTCACCAGAGTTACCAGGGCATCCCGTACATCACCACGCTAACCTTGGCAAAGCAGCTGTCACGGTTCACGATCCAGGTCATATCTCCAGGGAAGACTCACACTGCTGCCATCGATGGTACAGTGAAAACGGCATCCTTCTCTTCTCCTCTGAGCAACAATTCCTGCCCTGTCATGGACACTTTCATGTTTGGCATGATCTCCGTCTTCGCAGAACGTGGTCGCCTGCTGACCTTTGGCTGCAACAAGTACGGACAGCTGGGTGTGAAGGACTTTAAGAAGCACCCGGGCATCCAGGTCCTGGTTGGACCTTTCGGAGGAAAGATTGTGAATAAAGTGTCATGTGGAGACGGATTCACCATTGCAGCCACCGAGGGTGAGAAACTGTCCCGCCGAGGGTCTCCAGATGACAGGCTGCCTCAGACATGTGACACCGCTTGTTTATCACTTTCTAATTTTCAAAAATTTATTTTTTTTTTACAGACAATCAGATCTTCGTGTGGGGAAACGCAGGAAATGGGCGACTTGGGATGCCGCCCGATAAGGGATTTGGATCAGAGGTCTGTCCCGCCATGCCAAGGCCCATCTTCGGTTCCCTCCATCATGTACCAGACCTTTCTTGTCGTGGCTGGCACACCATTATCATCATGGGTTAGTGATCAGAAACTAGATTGCGAACCGAGACAAGCCGCCAACTCTGGAAATCAATATTTTGATGTCTTTGCAGAGAAAGTGCTGAACTCCAAGACTATTCGCTCCAACAGCAGTGGAATATCAGTTGGTACTTATCAATACTTTCCTTCAGCGAGTTGGTTTTATGATTCACCTTTTGTTAGAAGCACAAGCTGCATTGCATGTATGTATGTGTGTGTGTGTGTGTGTGTGTGTGTTTTGTGTTAAGGAATGTGTCAAGAGGCGTCCACGTCCACAGTCGATCTGGACATAGAGCCTGGCGCAGAGACGGAGTGTCGTGACCGGGGCCTGGGGGGAACCCGGGAGATAAACACAGAGGACTGCATGCTGGAGACCCCGATGATGTCCATGGCCAATCAGACGGGGGACAGCTCGTGCCCACTCTGGCTCAGAAAGGCTGGTTATTCATACACGTGTACCGAGGACGACGGCACAGTTTGAAGACGTCACAGCTAAAGCTTCTAATGCGGTGCGCTTCTCGTCCAACAGGAGCTGGAGAACGCGGAGTTCATCCCCATGCCTCTAGACTCGGAGCCGTGCAGCCCCGGCCAGCTCTCCTCTTTCTCGGAGAGCGTCACTCTCCCCTACGAGGACCTGAAAGAGCTGAAAGCTGCAGCAGCGGCCGTCAGCAGCAACACGGGCCTATCTGTAATGCCGCGATAGTCTGCACCTATCCAGCCACCGCATGCCGAAAGTTAGAAAATTCACAATGTGCCTGTTTATGTCCACTCTTCCCGCTGTGGTTGTTTCCAGACTAAACGAATGGGCTGCGACGGTGTGAACGGACTGGAGGAGACTTCCGTCTGCAAGAGAGGAGAATCAAGCCACTGCTGCGGTGCTGGCAAGGAGGTCGCGCAGGTATCGGATCTACACGGTGCTGATCTTGACCTCATGAGAGCTTCCTGTCGTCCGTGTTCAGCTGCACCAGCGTGTAGGACTTAGCAACGTCTAGCGGTGAAGTTGTGGCAAGCACGCAGAGGAACCCGTTGTTGCCCGCCGATGTCGTTAAGAATAAGTCGGTCAAGTCTCATTTCTCGCAAAATGTGTAATCGACGTTACATCTTTGCCCGTAGAGATAGAAAGACAATGTGGCCCAGTGCACCTTTTAACCGCAGGGTTTTATTTGTACAGTTACGAGAGACGGTCTCTCGTCAGGAGATGAGGATCCAGATGCTGGAGAAGCAGGTGAGACGGGTTGACTGAAAACCTCCCTCCTCAAGGCAACTCGTGGACTCCCATCCGATCACGCTCTCTCGTCGTCTCCAGGTCAGCGACCAGCAGAGGGAGAACGAGAGACTGTGGGCGGCCGTTCACTCCTCGGGTTCGCGAGAGAGGGCGCGCGACAGCAACGGGAACCATCGCGCGGACCGCCTGCCCAGGGACGGCGGGGGAAGAGGAGGTGGACTCACAAACCACGGGAGCAGATCTGCAGGAGCCAGCGTGTGAGCGTCGACCTGCTGGGTTTTTTTTTTCTATGTATCACGGGAGCAGTGTCACAACTCACAGCACGCACACACACACACACACACACACACACACACACACACAACTCAAACTCAGGTGGAGGCTTAGTTAGAAGTGCAGCACACGGAGCATCCTCATGCCCTCTCACCACGATGACATCACTCTAGACATGTTTGACGGTTGAGTGCAGTTGCTTGGTTACGTTTGACTGTAGTACTGTTTCACACCTCGCACGCTCGGCACGGGTGCAGCGATCTGGCTTGAGGTTCCTCCTCCTCGTTGGACCTCGACGCCTGCGAGAGACGACCCGGTCACAGTGTGGCGCCGCAATGTGAAAGGTAAAGCCATGCGTCGCTGGCGCCACTGTTGTTGTTTTGTTTTTTACCAGTGTCAGGCTTCAGTCCCTCAGTGCCTCAGAGCGTAGTATTCGACACACAGCCGGGAAAACCAGCACATGCAAGTAGGAAGCAGTTTGCTAATGCGTCATAAGTCAGAATTGTATTTCAGGTGCGCCGCTCGGCATCAAGTTTGTTGTCCGCACTCATGTTGGCACAGTTTTCTAATGTGAATATTCAGCTTGTCTTAAATATCACTTTTAACGTCATCTGTATGTGCCAAAACTGCAATACGGTATTTGGGTCGCCAGAGGTGGGAAAAATAGTTCGGACTTTTCCAGAATAAAAGTTGTAATACTCTAGAAAGAAAATCCATAAAAGTTGTAGTGTTTCGTAAATCAGGTTGTAATATCAGGATAAAAGTCAAAATAATGCAAAAAACGTTGAAGTTGTAATATTTGGGGAGTAAAGTCATTATATGAGAAAAGTCACAATATTACATGAATAAAACTAATGTAACATGTAAATCATGTTATAATATGTTAATTAGGTTTAAAATTTCAAGTTCAAGTTGGAAGGTTCATTAATAAAGAAAAGAGGAACATTTCTGGCTGTTCTTATTTCCTAAAATCCTATTTTATGAATCTTGTTTTATTCTTTTTTTAAATGTATTAGTTATAACTTATATCCATAAATGTTATAACTCTCCCCTTTAATTCAAAGTCAACCAATGAATTGATTTTCCCCCTCATGAACATGGCCCTAATGCTCCATAAAAAAACAAATCTAAGACTCCTATTTACCCGACATTTGAGCTATTTTGTTGCATGTTCTGTTGTCTTAGAAAAAAAAGCATTTGTGCGAAACACAAAACTACTGATTCTTTTTGTTCTTTTTTTTTTTTTTACAAGTAGATTCTGCCTCTTCACCGCCATCTTTTACTGTTCTGGTTGGTGCAGCACTTGTAGGTTTGATGACTGTCCATGTTGTTTTCCTACAACAGGCAGCATGGTCTGTAAAACTGTCATTATACTGCTGACTCTGCAGCTCTTATGTTATTTCCTCATACCTTTTCGCACGCCGTTTCGTCTGTCTTTGGTACTTTCTGAAATCTGTGTATGACCGTGAACACTTTCTATTCTTTTATTGCTCTGAGGTCTGATTTGTCCGTTACGCGTTACAACAGTTGTATGCGTGGAACCTCACAGGCTGACGTCAGCGATGTCACACTGGCACTAAAATGCAACTTTGAATAGATACTCCAGCACATTATTGAAACCAAAGCCACAGCAGAGATAAGACAGTGTCGCGCCTTGTGCAATTTGTTTATATCGTTTGTTGGTCGCATTATATATTCATTTTTTATGTGGTTTGTATTGTGGAGATGTAACGGTTGCATACACAAACACTCCTGTTGTTTCCTGCCTTGTGTAAAAAGCCATAAATAAAATGCTTTCTTTTGTCCAGTGCACCTTGTCAAGTAAATCGCTCGGGATGGAGTGATCGAGATCGACCCAGTCATCGCTCATTCTTTCCAGTCGCGGCCGTTGCTCTCGTATTCGCTCGTCTGACTTGATCATCTGCACAGAAGACGACACGAGTCCACAGCGACTACGCGGTGACGCATCAACGCCGTTGCCGTCGTCGCCGTGCAGAAACGTCCGGTGGCCCTGGTTCTAGAGCGGGCTGGGATCTCCCGTGTAGACCCTCTGAGTGGCCGAGACGAACTGCGGACGTCTCTTCCGCCCGACCTTGACCTTTTTGCAGATCTTCTCGTGCGTCTGGAGACGGTCCCTCCGAAACATCTTCTCGCAGACGTAACAGGGGAACAGCCTGACGTCGGTGTTGTGCGCCAGCTCCAGCTCCTCCCGCTGCGGTTGACTGTAGAGGGACAGGCTGGACACGGGCGGCAGAGGGGACTCCTCCGGCACCTCGCGTTCCGCGCCCCTGTGGTTGTCGGTCACCGGCTTCTCGACGGGATGGTGTCTCTGAGGCACGTCTGGTCTTTCGTACCGACTGTACGCCTCCTCCCGTGGTCTCTCCTTGTTCCTCTTTCGGCAACCGGGGAAGGTGCTCTGCTCCCTGTCCACGAACGAAGCCTCTCTTCTGTCCCGGGGCCTCAAGGGCATCCCTCCCCAAGCGCCTCGGTCTCTCGCCTGATCCCTCGTGTCCTCTGATCTCGACTCGTTGCGTTTTCTGCCGGCTCGCTGCCTGCCGCCCGTGTAGTGGCGCTCTGCAGCGTCTCTCATCCTCCACCTGTCCTCGTCCTCGTCCTCGTCCTCTTCCTCTTCTTCCTCATCCCTCACCTTGGCCTCCTCCTGCTGACCTTGCCTCCTCCACCGAAGCCGCCCGTCGTCCAGGTGTCTTCTCTCCTGGATCGAACGCTCCCTGTTTGTTGGAGCTTTGTCCGGCCGCGGTTGACCGCCGCCTCTCCTCCGACTCTCATCCCCGACCTCGTCATTCGCCGCCGCCGCCGCCGCCGCCTCGTCGCTCATCTTCTGTCGAATCTGCTCCTCCACCCTCCACAGCTTCTCGCCCACCAGAAGCTTTTTGACTTGGATGGCCCGGGCGGTGTGCACCCCTCCGTTGGCCTTTCGCTGCGAGTCCTTCCTCCGGTGGTGGGACCCCGCGGCCTCCCTGGTATCGAAATGTTGTTCCCGGGGCAGAGGCGAGCCTCTTGTTTCTTTTGAAATGGTCATTTTCTCCAGAACTTTTGGGTCAAGCGAGTTTTGGGTCGGCGGTTTGTAGGATCGTCTGTGGAGAATGGGCTTGTTTGGGAACGGGCAGTCATCGCTTCCCCTTCCCGCTGCAACACCTTGTCGGGTTTGGGTGCAGGCGATGTTTTGTCTTTCTCTGGAGCTTTGTCCTTCTCTGGTGGTCTTGTTCATGATTTCAGCTGCAGATCGAAGCTCATGTCTTCAAGTGGCCCATAAGCCACTGAGGTTTTTTAGGGTTTTTTGGGGGGTTTTTTTTTTGCTCCTGTCTGATAAAATGACAAGAAAACATTAAGTAGTGTAATTGAGTGTACAGTGTCTAGGATGTAGTGACATCTAGGGGCGAAGTTAATGTTTCAGATTAAAAGTCTCCTCAACCGACTCTCCTGCATGTGGGAGGATATATTACCATTACTACTATTACATAATGACCGTGGTGCAACATGGAGGCCTCCAGTGATATGACCTGCTCCCAGTGCAAATATGAAGGGCTTATTTTAGGGTCATGAACTCACAATTGATAACTGAACTCATAATTGATGGATTACAACAAGCTTACACTGGATCTTCAACAATGAATTTTCATGCTCACTTTCGATGAAATACAGATTAATAATACTCATTGTACGACCAAATAGATCTCATGTGTACAAGTTGTTCTGTCTCTACCTCAGAATGAGCCCTGTGCTGTGTTTCTACATCAGGAGTAGATGCTCTCTCTCTGCAGCCCACATGTGCACATATCAAGTTTTTTTTCTGTGTTTATGGGTACTAGTTTTGTTTTTTTTCCGACATGACATAATGGCTTGAATATCACGTTGCCACTGAAAATACTGACTGACTTTGCTATGGTTAATAACTCAGCCGGATACACAGATATGTTATTTTGTGGCTGAAGTGAAAAAACAACAACAACAACCTCTCAATCTGTGTTTTTCTTCATTTCTTGTTTGGAGAAAACCTGTTCGAGCCATATCTGCTGCCACTCTTTATTTATATTTTAATGCCTTTAATGTAAAGCTTTGACGAGATGCCTTTGAATTAATGTCTGTTGGTTAGTAATCCCCTCCTGCTCCCTCAAAATTCAATCTTAAAGGTTTCCTAAAAACGGAAATCACAGCCATCTGGAGAAAATAGAAAATGTAAATGCTACATATTAATATTACAATGTAAAACATGGCTGTAGACACAGAGTTTGATCCGTGTGTCCACTGAATAGTTACCATCTCGGCCATATATCTCTAAATGTAGGTGTCAGTTCAATTATATTTGTCACAGAATATAGGATGCCATTTGAATTAAAATAACTATTTACTGAACATTTACTTTGCATTTACTTGTGTGGAAAAATATAATAATAGTAAGTATTGTTGTTGTTATTTTCATTATCATCATGCAAGCAACAGGAAGTTGTCCTTGCATAACTTACCCGTCTTGGAGTCATTACAATTCCGTAAATAACTATTTTCCGTTCATCTATCAGCTATTTCTTTATGTCCCAAGTTTTCTTTGGTTTACATGGATTTAAAAAGGCATTTCCCCATAACTTGAGATTTGTGAATTAAAACAATAAAAAAAACTGTTGCTGGTATTCCTTAATTAGATTCTTCTCAAATGAGGAAATGTAATGTGTCGAGATTTGCTCCGGGCCACAGCACCACCTAGTGGCTGACATTTGTGGTCTTTGCTTTAGTTTTAGTTGAAAACCCACAGAAAATAATAACTTTAAAAACTAGAACGAAAATAATTGGACTCCTGGTTTCTGCTGTCCCTTGTCTTGGGTCATTAATAGTCCAAAGTCTCATCCTTCCGTCTGTGATCATGTCTTCAGACTACAGTGGTTGCGTAGAAACCAGGGTGCCTTCTGATTGGTCCGTGAGACGTCACTTCCGCTGACAGAGTCCCGTATGGTTTCAAACCCGGCTCTGGTGTTTTTGGCGTGTTTGGCATTGTGTAGTTTCACATTAGCTCACAGGTGATTATACATCACACCCGTAATGAGCGCTCTTTTTTTTTAATCAACTATTGTCTAAACGTGAAGCTAAACATGCTAACTTACTGTGCTGCTAAACGTCTGAGTGCATACGAAAGGTGTTAGCTTAGCATATAGCTGTGATGTAGCACCTGCTTGGTGTGCTCGTGGTCACTTGTGTCTCCTCTCATAGGTCCAACATGTCTGATGAGGAGTTAATTTCAGTGGACTATGAAGTTTTTGGCAAAGTCCAGGGTGTGTTTTTCCGGAAATACACTCAGGTGAGTCTGACGTGTTGGCTACTGGCGAAAGTAGACTGACCCCAAGGGGAGAGAGAGAAGGGGGGTGTGTGTGTGTTTGTGTGTGTGTGTGTGTGAGAGAGAGAGAGATATTGTTTGGTTCCTCTGGATTATTCTATGACTATATTTACTATTTTAGATGGATGTAGTAATTCTGCAGCCAAATTACCCTACATCTCGCCCTCACGTTCCCCTTATAGCATCAATATGATTTAATTATAAATGTTGAGTTTGTCCATTTGGGTCACTGTAAAAACAGTATGGTACAACATGGTGGCCAAAGAGAGATGGCGAGCTCCCGTTCAAAATTAAAGGCCCATTCCTGACTAATGGAGACAGTAATGATAAAGAAAACTTTGTTCATACTCATGAAATCACACTCATCCCATCTCAGCCAATATTCACCTCCTGTGTCATTTTCCAGGCAGAGGGCCGGAAGCTTGGCCTGGTTGGATGGGTCCAAAACACGAGCTCGGGCTCGGTTCAGGGGCAGCTGCAAGGTCCGCGCAGCAAAGTGAAACAAATGCAAGAGTGGCTGAAAACCACTGGGAGCCCCAAGTCACACATATGCAAGACAGAGTTCAAGAATGAGAAGACCATCGACAGGCTCGAACACTCCTCTTTTAACATAGTGAAATAAAACTACACCCAGATTGTAACTTTATGAGCAAATGTAGAGCAGATGTGTTATTTATTTAGTATTTTTATTGTTTGGAATTTAAATCATGACGCTAATATTTATTTGAAAATGTGTGTAGATGTTTAGTCCACTAACATCTAACAAAAATAAATGGAAAAATGCTTTCAGATCGCTTGATGTTGAATATTTTGTATGTTTGCTGCATCCATTAGAATATATAGATGCCTGCTGAGTAAACTAGATACTGTTTGATGTTGGAAGTTTGATGTTTTCATCAGATGTAGTAAAATCTAATGGGAGGAGCCTGAGGTATGAGAAATATACACACTCAGTGCTGCTGCTCTCCTTTGGTCCTTTAATAAGAACTTGTGATGTTTGAGGAACAATGTTGAATCAATTCATCCTCAGTTTGTGGCATTTTTATCCAAGAAGAAGGAACTCCGTAAAACTCTAAGTAAATTCAGCTCTATAAGTATTCAGTGTGCAATATCAGTTGAGAAATGATCTGCATACACACCCAAATATGTTTTGTTATCACCCAGCCATTCAAAAATATGAAATGGAATGGGCTTTTAGTTTAATTCTGTTTAACAAACAAACAAAAACCGAATTACTTGGCAGATATAAGTAAATAGTGCGTCATCTGTAAAAAAAAAAAAAAAAATTACAGCTGAAATTAATAATAGTTAATTAGCTTCTCCAGCTTTGGGGGGAACTTTACTAGTCAAACAGACTTGCTGCTTTGAATGACCCCTAAACACAACACAGTCATGATCAGTCTTATTACTCACACCTGTGATACTGTGACTTCTTTACTCTGATGAATCCAAATCTTTGATCAAACCTCTGATTCAATCAAATTCCACATAGAAACCTACAGACTCAATTGGAAGACCTAGAAATCATGAGCAATGACATATTGCCCTTTTATTTGTGGGGCATAGCATATCATTTTAGAGAAAATAGAATTTAAATGCGCATGAAATCTCTTTGTATACAGTCTATGCGTTTATCTACCAAATACATAGATACTGCGGTGCTAGTTTATAAGTGGAAACACCAGTTCCTGGGGGCTTGAAATTTGATTTTTTTTTTTTTATCTTTCGTACAGTAGGTGGCAGTATACATTAAAATACGAATACAAAGAGGGCGGCGGTGGATCAGTGGTTACAGCAGTCGGAAGCAAAGGTCAGTAGTTCGACTCCCACTCGGGCCCTGTTGCAGTGTCACTGGCCCTGACACTGACACCCCGAATGGCCCTGTGGTAGAAATACATCAGAATACTGGATGAGCGGTAGAAGATGACATGACAAAGAGCTCACAGTGGGTCCTCCCTTACAATAGATGGCGCTGTTAGCTGTAAGCCTAGCCTCCCACTACCCCTCTTGTTGTTTCACGTTGACTGTAAACACTAACCACCGCTGCTTCAGATGTGTCCTTTTCACTTTACAGGTTTTTTGATTTAGAAATGTCACATTTAAGAAAGTTGTCGTTGGAGCTAAAGGGGGCTAGCTAACGTCGGGCTAATGGCTAATGCAAATACTTGTAACCGACGGTTGACCAGCTGTTATTCCACTGTCAGTGTAGGTAAAGCGGGCTAAAGACATACCGGGATGAGTGGACGTAATGGCGGCGACGATTAAATGTTTGCCGGGAGAGGTTCAGGAGAAGCTCCGCTCCGGTGTCTCCATCCCCTCCCTCCAGCAGTGTGTGGAGGAGCTCGTCTGCAACAGCCTCGATGCCGGGGCCACCTGTGTCGGGGTCCGGGTGGACACGGACTCCCTCAAAGTGCAGGTTGTTGCGTTTTTTCACTTTCACACATAAACACAGTGACTAGGACAACGTTTTTGTTCAGCTACTGCCCACACGATTAAAGGTGCAGTGTGTGGGATTTCGTGACAACTGGCGGTGGCGTTGCATATTGCAGCTGAATGCCACCTCACCCCTCCCTTCCCTAAATGCTACAAATGGTTCATTTCTGGGGTAATGAAAGGCGCCACCATTTCATACTTGCAAGTTAAATGATCAATAGATCAATACAACCATATACATACTCTGGTAGTATCTTTCTGCTTGTAGGAATGTAAATGATTTAACCTAAATCTCACACACTCCGTCGCAAACCACGTGCAAACATATGACTTCTGACACATACACTGCCAGCTGGTATACTGACCATCTAATTAAGTTAAAGGTGCAGTGTGTGAGATTTGGTGACATCTATTGGTGAATCAATTGTATCCATTACCTCACCCTCACCCTTCTGAACATGCAGGAGAACCTTTGATAGACTTCGGTTGTTATTAAAACTCAAAAGATGTTAAGTATGTCCACTCTGGGCTACTATAAAAACATGGCGGCCCCCATAGAGAGGACCCGCTCCTCCCATAGAATTTACATTAATGGGCTCATTTGAGGGTTATGTGAAACAAATAAAACATAGATGATTATAAATTACTAAAAAAGTCAGTATGTAATTGTTTTGTAATATTTTCTACAAGCGACAGAAATGACAAAAATCATTTTTCTCTTTAACAATAAAAGTAATAGAAATGTCATATGTTTTTGTCACAGGTTATTGATAATGGCTGTGGGATGAGCTGCGAGGACATGGAACGTGTTGGGAACAGATACCACACCAGTAAATGCAGCTCCATGGAAGACATGGAGGAGCTCCGGTGGTACGGCTTCAGAGGAGAAGCCCTGGCCAGTATCTCTGCTTTAGCCACGCTTGTCGAGATCACATCCAGGACCCGGTCGTCAGTGAAAACCCACGTGAAGGTGATCAAGAACGCAAAGGGCTTGGACGTATTCGAGGCTGAGGTTTCCCGACCCGCGGCCGGCACCACCATCGTCATCAGCAACCTCTTCCACAACGTGCCGGTGAGGAGGAAGAGGCTGGATGCCGTGCTGGAGGGGGAGAGGATCAGACACAGGGTGGAGGCGGTCTCCCTCATGCACCCCTCTGTGTCTTTCACCCTGAGGAATGACAGCACAGGATCCATGATGGTGCAGCTCAGCAAGGCCAAAAACACCCACCACAGGTTCGCCCAGATCCACGGCATGGAGCGAGCGCAGAAACTGGGAGAAATCAGCCACGTGCACGGGCGGTTTGAGGTGACGGGCTACATCTGCAAAGAAGGCCACTACAACAACAGTTTGCAGTTCCTGTATGTAAACAACAGGCTGCTGCTGAAAACGCGCATTCACAAGCTGCTTAACATTCTCCTGCGGAGGCTGAGCAGCACAAATCAGAGGAACGACAGTCCGGACGGGCAGTCCGCCATCAGGAGTCCGAAGCAGAAGCGGAGCCAGGAGCTGCATGGGGTGTACATCATCGGCATCAAGTGCCAGTACTCCGAGTACGACATTTGCCTGGAGCCTGCCAAAACTTTAATCGAGTTCAAAGATTGGGACGGGGTTATGTTCTGTGTGGAGGAGGCGGTGAAAGGTTTCCTGAGCAGGGAGAATCTGGTCGCCGTACTCTCGAAAGATGACTTTGACTGCGCGTCTCCCGTAGTGTGTTACGCATCCAGAGAGAGCAACAGTGCTTCCGCGTTAGATCACCGCCTGGGCACGAAGCTGGCATCGGAATCTGTTCATCGATCGCACAAAGGTGAGGTCCCTCACCAGGGGTCTGGTCTGATGGACCGTGTGGAGGAGGAAAATGAATTTGCTGCTGACTCAGAACAGACACAGAATGAAGTAAGGAAAGACTTTAAGGATGGGCCACATAATGATTTGACTCAACCGAATCCTGCATCTGATAAGAACGTTAACGAGGAGGAGGAGGAGAGTACTTTTGGTAAAGCTCAGGATGTGTGCGTGTTAAGTTCTCCAGAGAGTGAAGTTGAGCTTTTAAAAGAAACAGAGCTACAATTAAACAATGCTGCCTCAAGTAACTCTGTGACTGCACCAGACGGTGTCACTCCACAAATTCACCCTCGTCGAAACTGTTCTGATCAGTCGTTACCTCGCCGTCAGGATACAGAAAGATTATCAATCAGCAACAGAAAGATCCACGTTTCTGATCCATTCATTCATCAGAGTCTTCAGAGTCCGCACCAAATCAACAAGTCAGTATTTCATCACCAACATCCCGCACAGATCCATCCGGCTTCAAAGAGCAAGTTCTCACTGGTTGCGGGCCAAAGACGACGCAGTGACTTTGCTCCTGTCATTCCCTCAAAGATCCCCAGAGTCGGAGCCAATCAAAAGTTGTCTTTACCGGGCGAGTGTAGTTCTCTTGATAAGTTCAGACGGATATTTGGGAAATCTG